>JAPEVF010000532.1:0-31653 GCA_029747585.1 Pleurotus djamor
CTCGACTTGGAAGTCAAATCCAACGCGTCGCAGGTCCAATGAAGACGAGTCGTCGAGGAACTTCCTAACCACCAAGCTTGAGCTATGGTCGTTCTATCTCTTCTATGTGGGCAACAATGGTCTCTCTGGGTTCAACTTTGGGCCTTCGCAGTTTCAAAATCTGCTCTTCCTTGCTGGTTACGATCCTACGCATCCACCGTTTACGGTTCCTTGTGGCGATAATGGATGTGTATTGCCTTATCTTGGCCGAGTCCGCGATAGTAAGCTTGCTTCGTCTCTTAGCATGACAATGGTTGATTTCTCTTCGAACAGTCAATTCTATCGTGCTATTGACGAATGGAATCAGCTTTGCTATTCAAGCCGTTGTCTTGCTCACCATCGGTGCTTGGGCAGATTATGGGACTTGGAGGTACTTCACTCCTTTGGGGGAATGTTTATCGCAATGTTGAAAGTCTTACAGGCCAAACATCACCATCTTCTTCACACTCCTCGCCGTTGGAGTCTCCTTCGCTTGGTTGGGTGTGGATGATCCTTCGAATTGGCGAGCTGGTATTGCTCTTTACATCCTTGGACGTGAGTGAACCTCACTCCTTCGTCTATGACTATTGTCTGAGGTTATTTGACGCGCTATCAAGTTATAACATACCAGGTACTGTCGCCGAATTTGATTCCTTCGTGACTTGTATTCATTCAATGTATGTAGTGCACCTTGACGTTCTGGACTGCGGCATTTCCTGGACTGGCTAGAGACTTACCCGAAGTCAAAGAATCAGCCGAGCAAGTGAAATGTGGCGAGGCTTCGTGAGTTCCTCTGTTCCTTCAGTTGGGGATGCCTATATAATGCATTTTGGCCCAAGGCCTGACGATCACGCGAATTTCGAGTCCCTATCACGAAACCGCATCTCCAATGTATCGTTCGCTGTCTGCTCCTTGGGTGAAGTGATCATACTCGCGGTGATGGTTGGGATCCTCAAAGCCCTCAAATCCGACGAGAGCACTGCAAATAATACGAAGGCTTTTAGTGTGCTTATCGCCTTTTCTGGTGGTGTATGGTGTCGGTCTCAATCCTCATTGAGTGACGAAGCATCTGTACTTATTGCCGTTGACAGTGCTGTGCGCGATCCCGTGGTTTCTCCTCGAAAAACGACGACCGGGATTGACGGTCCCGCCTGGGGCAACGTTACTCACAATTGGGTTGAAGCAGACCTATGCTGCGTTTCGCAAGTGTTTGGAATTGAAGCAAACGTTCCTCTATCTTATTTTCTATTTTCTCATGTAAGCGTCCTTTCTGCGTCCTCCTCAAATGCTTTCTTACACTCGTCGTTTTGGCAGGGGTGATGTTCTGAACACTACCGTGTCAGTATAATCCGTACCGTCACAAGTCACAAAACGCTGATGATCGAAATAGAACCGTTATTGCAACCCTTCAGAACAGGTATGGCCTCGAGTCCTCCCGTACATCTACGTATTGACTCGCTCTACCCTAGTGTCGTCTCGTACTCAACACTTCAACTTACCCTTCTCCTCATCGTCGGCCTAGTTGCTCAAGGCCTGGGTATCTAGTAAGTTGTCGCTCCCGTGTCTCTGCTCTCTTGCTTAGACTGATGTACTACGTAGTCTCTTCTGGCTCGTCCAAAAGAAATACAAATTTAGCACGAAAGCGGTTCGTTCTCTCTCCATCTCGCGGGTTGAGTTAGCCTGATGGAAGCGTTAGATGCTATCTTTTAACGCATTCTGGATTCTGGTGCTGACCATTTGGGGTCTCATCGGCGTCCATACCGATAAGTTCGGATTCAAGCACGTCTGGGAGATCTGGTGAGGTTCTTTCGAACGTCCGAGAAAGGTCTCTTATCTATGACTCATGGGTAGGCTTTATCAGGCCTATTATGGGTTGATGGTCTGCCCTTGGTACGCTTACAGCCAGACAATGATCAGTGAAGTGTCGCCCCTGCAGCAGATGTACGNTTTTTTCGTATCTTTTGAAGGGCTAGATCTGACTACGCACTCATCTTAGGTTCTTGTTCTTTGCACTATTCTCAGTGGTACGTGCGTCCCTTGATGTGTTGATGCAGTCATTTCTCACCTTATCGTCTCTCATTCAGGTCGGTAAGACGTCAGCGTTCATTGGGCCTTTCATCTCGTCTGCAATTATCACGGCATCTGGGAATAATGATAACATGCCGTTTGCGTTTTTGTTTGGATTGTGAGTCTTCGCTTCGGATTGGTTACTTGCGTGCTAAGACGGTTGTAAAGGGGAATGGTCAGTGTCCTCTTTTTGTGGAAGGTGGATGTAGCCAAGAGTCGCGTGGAGTGCGAAGAGTTCGTCAAGGCAGAAGCGTCTATGAATGTCTTCCATTAGTTGTCAACGTTCAATAACCATCTGCACATCACCTCAGTCGGTGTCAACGTCTACAAGCGACGGCGGGAACGTGTTACCGACGTTCGGCAAACTCGTTAATCGGTTCTGTGCAAGTTCTTCATTTGTGTGAGGACTTATTGCGGGGGCTCGGGTTGATCTGAGGGGTTTGACATATGGCAGCACACCGTCCCCGGGAGTGATCTGCCCAAACTCGGTGTATGCCACGATCACTAACTTTTAGTGAGATACTTATCCTTGGGCACTTCGAATGGCCTTGCTGAACGGAAACCCAGCGCAGAGAACGTGGTACTGGTAGAAGCCCCACTCAAAAGGCCTCGGGCGGGAGGCGCTAGGAGATATACTGGAGTCAGTGGCTTAAATTTTTGGCTCATTGAATTTGATTGATATAAAGGTACGGTAGCTGCCATCGACGNTCTCTTTTTCTTTTCCTGCTCCTTGAATTCTCATCACGTCCTCGCACATCATTTCCGTACCACGGCGATTCTTAAAGCTTTGACATTGTGTTTTGGAGTTCCATTGTATTCGACAGTTCCTTGATCTGGTTCGTGACGTTGTATTGAATATTGAGTACCTTCGCCAACGTCTTGAACGTCCCGCGGAACCAATTGCATAATAAAGACAGGGACACCAGGGACGTTGTTGTCGGGCCGTATTTATTAGCGCCGCTCACCCAATAAGCAGCTCCCCAATAAATCCCAACTTCCACCCAAACCACCACTTGCTTTTTGAACCTTTCATCCCCACAAATCCTCCTCGCCGTCCACTCTTTTCTGACAGAATGTTGAACCATCCTCCTGGCGTTACTTTCATCGATGATCATGACCATCGCCCTATCAACGTTGATGCCGCTACCTACTATGGTGGGGGCGAGTATAGTAGTCGTTCGAGAACGTACAGCTATGTATGTTCGCCTTTCTTCTTTTAATAGGTCCTTTAACTCATGAATTGCTGCTTGAAACAAGTCTCAACACCACTCAAACATTCAGAAACCCGCCTTTCAAGAAGATTGGCACCTTCGGCCTAGGCGTCTGTCGCACGATGAAAAGAACGTCACCGCGCCGCGGAGATTCTTGATCGACGTTGAAGAGACAATTCGCGTCATTCTCCAGCAAGAAGATACAGATGGCGACTTCCAGATTAGTGTCACTGATGCCGGACCAAAGATGATGGCTTTGGGAACGGCGACGAGTAATGGCTACAAAACCTTTGATATTCGCGTGCGTCTTACAAAGACTCAGCCTTACTTGCTTGACTCTTACGTATGCTTGCTTACAGGGCACTTACATGCTCTCCAACTTGCTCCAAGAGTTGGCTCTTGCTCGTGATCACAACAGAAAGCGTATCATCCTTGATGAAGCTCGGCTTACCGAAAACCCCGTCGATCGTCTTTCACGGATGATTCGTCACTCTTTCTGGCACTCTCTTACTCGTCGTATCGACGGTGATGGCTTGGAAATCATCACAGCGGACCCGAAGAATCGAACAGGACGCGTTAATCCCCGCATCTATGTACCCCATGGGGAGCCTGCGATGGCGGAGTATTATCGCAGAGTTGCCAAGGAAAAGCCACACATGAATTTAGATGTTCAGGTCCTACCCAAAAAGCCCGACGACCCTGCTTTCGTTAAGAGTTTAAACTCGAAGCCTGGTATCCTTGCCCTCGCCATGCACGAGGCCGACGATGGTAAAGGCGGACACAGTTTGAAGGGCATTCCTTTCATCGTTCCTGGGGCTCGTTTCAATGAGGTAGGTTCCGACATTCATGTGTTTTGATCAGATTCAGGAACTAACTTGTTTTGAACTAGCTCTATAATTGGGACTCTTATTTCATCGCCCTGGGTCTGCTTGTCGATGGTCAAGTAGAAATGGCGAAGGGTATGGTGGACCACTTCATCTTCGAGATCAAGCACTATGGCAAGATTCTCAATGGAAACAGAAGTTACTACCTGTGCCGTACACAGCCTCCATTCCTGACGGATATGGCCCTCCAGATCTACAATCAACTCGACCGCTCGGACCAAGATGCGAACCGCCAGTGGCTGAAACGTGCTATTCAGGCGGCCATAAAGGAGTACCATACTATATGGGTAGCCGAGCCTCGCATGGATCCCAAGACCGGTCTGTCGAGGTATCGCCCTGACGGACTTGGGATACCACCCGAGACGGAGGCTACCCACTTCACACACATCTTGGAACCCTACGCTCAGAAGCATGGTCTTTCCGTCTTGGAGTTCAGCGAGAGGTACAACAATGGCTCGATAAAGGAACCGGAGCTCGATGAGTACTTCTTGCACGATCGGGCGGTTCGCGAGTCTGGTCATGACACGACCTATCGCTTTGAGAAGCGATGCGCGAACTTGGGGACGATCGACCTTCAGGCTTTGTTGTACAAGTATGAAGTTGATATCGGTACCGCCATCCGTGAAGTCTTTGATGATGAACTCGAGCTTGAGGAAGATTTCCCTTTGGCGCCATTCCCTCCGTCCGTCGAGTCTTACGCCAACCCTCACCGCGAGTCGTCCAAGTCACGAAGCCAGTCGTCGGATGAGTGGTTCGAACGAGCGCAGTTCCGTCAATCAATCATCGACAAGTATTTGTGGAATGAGAGCAAGAGTCTTTACTTTGACTACGACACGGTGAAGGAGCAACAGATCCTGTATGAGAGTGTTACTGCCTTCTGGGCGTTGTGGGCGGGTTGTGCTAGTGACGAGCAGTGCTGGAAGTTGGTCTCGAAGAGTTTGAAGAAGTTTGAGGTGTTGGGTGGTGTGGTTTCTGGGACGGAGGAGTCGAGGGGTAAGATCTCGCTTGATAGGCCTAATCGACAGTGGGATTATCCATATGCCTGGTGAGTACTTTTCTGGTCCTATATTGTTGCTACATTTCTCTTATGTTTGGCACCTTAGGCCACCCCATCAGATCATGGCTTGGGTCGGGCTGGAACGGTATGGGTACCTTGAGGAGGCCCAGCGTTTGGCCTATCGATTCCTATACATGATGACCACCGCCTTTGTTGACTTCAATGGCGTTGTTCCCGAGAAGGTAGTTCCGTTGCATCCACTTGAATCCAATATATCTGACACTGTGTGTTGGCTTTAGTTTGACGCTGTCAAGCTCTCACATCTCGTGGATGCCGAGTACGGAAACCAGGGTATCGACTTTAAGATGGTTCCCCGTGAAGGGTTTGGTTGGATGAACTGTACGTTCCCTTCCTCTTCCGTCTGACTATTCCAGCACGATCGAACTAACACGGGTGTTTTATTTTCGTTTAGCTGCGTACCAAGTTGGCCTGACTTTCTTGACGATGCATATGCGACGGGCTGTTGCCGCTTGTACGAGCCCGGAGGTGTTCTTCGGCAATGCATCTCAGGCCGAGAACGCTATGATGACGCAGAGCTTGCCTTCCACCGATCCTTTGGGTCTGGCTATGGAGGCTTTGAACCTCTGATCGTTCTGTGGGGTGATTCCTTCGTTTCTTGATGGACGACTTATTTTATATGAGCTGGTTAGGCGGCTACTAATTTGTTTATCCTTCCTCCAAACGACCTCTCCCTCTCCCTAGATGTTATCCCCTCGTTGTTCGTTACTGCCTTGCTGGGATGTTTGGCCGGTGTAGTATTGACGACGATGATGATTTAGACTTTTATTAGAGATTGGATCTACCATGCAAAGTACGGCTATAAGTAGCTTACATCTGTACTATTCTACTTTATACAACCTGCATTCACATTGAACCAACATCGGCGTAACTTCGAGCCTGTGGGCGACGACTTGCTGGGACGTAGCTAGTTATCGTGCAATGACGTAAGCGAGGAGATCCCTTTGCGGTGCCTGTGCCACTTACTCCGCATCACCACAACCTTGCGTCTATCCTCCATGCCTTGTTCTCTAACTCCATAATCATGCACATACTGCCTGTGACCCTAACAAGCATTATCTTAATTTTCCTCGGCGTCTTTACGAGCAATGAACCGTTAGCACTTGCCCTTGCTGCTTCCGATGTTTCTGGTCCTACGAGCAAGTTGATGGACAAGTCACTGCGATTCGAACTGCGGCATATACATGCTGTTTCGCCGTCGTCGAGGGTTGTGTTTTCGGATGTGAAGGCCCGTCGTGGTCACGCTGAAGATGAACAATTGTATGCTTTCGATGATACGCGGTGGTATGGGCTTGATCAAGATCGACCACAGGAGGTGTACTCTGCTGACTCTCCTACTTCGTTGTCTTTGGCTTCTGGGGAGTCGCTCACACCATCGAGATCAATTCGTACGCTGCGAACGACGAAGGTTGTCAGGACGAAACCTAAATCTGCAGTGTTGTTCGAGCAAGTTCGCCGTGGTCGCGACTTTATTGGTTTGGGCTTGGGTAAGGGAGGAGAGGGATTGTGGGAGGAGCCTGAGGAGGTTGTAGGCCCGGATGTGGAGAGTCGAGAGACGTTGTTGGAGTTGGCTAGGATGGCTAATGATGCGTATCTCGAGCCAGGGGAGACGGGGTGGTATGATTTGGGAGATCAGTGGAATACCGTAAGTTCCATTCTCCCTGACTGCTTTAATTCATCTACAACTCATATGTGTACAATCTACCTCGTATAGTCGTATCCATTCGGTTTCGAGCCCGATGCAGATGGGTTCCGCGGGAATGTCTTTGCGACTACGGATAATTCTACCATCGTCGTTTCGATCAAGGGTACCTCTGCGGGTATCTTCGGTGGTGGTGGACCTACTGCGAAGAAAGACAAGCTGAATGATAATCTGTTGTTCAGCTGTTGTTGTGCCAGGGTGGATTGGACTTGGACGACCGTGTGTGATTGTTATCGAGGTGGCGGGGGGAAATGCGATGTGGGATGTTTGGAAGAGGCGTTGGCGGAGGAGAGTTTGTTTTATCCGATTGGAACTGTGAGTGATCCCTTTTGGTCTGAGTCGCGTTTCGTTTACTTACTGGAATGTTTATAGAATCTTTATAATAATATCACATATATGTATCCTGACTCGGATATATGGTTGGTCGGACATTCGTTGGGAGGGGCGTTGGCTAGTTTGCTTGGTGTCACCTTTGGAGTGCCCGTCGTGACATTTGAAGCACCTGGAGAGAGGATGGCTGCAGGGAGGTTGCATTTACCTTCCCCGGTTCGTTCGTCCGTTCAAGCTGCTGAATTCGCGCTCACATCTTCGCTTTTTAGCCATCGTTGCACCATGTAACCCATGTCTACCATACGGCTGATCCTATAGCTATGGGGACATGCAATGGGATACTCTCCTCGTGTGCATTGGGAGGATACGCTATGGAATCCAAGTGAGTTTCCTTTACTCGTATATTCAGACCTCGCAGCTGAACGTCCTTTCTATTGATGTATAGATGCCACCTAGGCAAGACGATTCTGTATGATACCGTATCGGTGTTGAATTGGTCTGTGGACGTACGAACACACGGAATCGTAAATATCATCGAGCAGTTGTTGGCTAATCCATGGCCACCGAGCGTTGAAGAAGGCAGAGAAGTTCCAGAGGCCAAGGCTGAAGATGACTGCGTCGTAAGTCGATAACCCACATTTTTACTGCGATTTCTGACGGTCTTGTGTCTTCGTAGGAATGTTACAGCTACGAGTTTGGAGACTTTCCGCTGAAGTCCAAGTGACTGTCCACAGGGGTTCCCTAGATCACTCGACCTGTGGTCCACACAACTACAAACAGAGGCTGGTCCGTGCGTCGCTACTTGTGGGGTATATAAAGCTCGGCTCCCACATTGCAGTTTCCTTATCTCTTGTGCTCGGGCATGTACTGTCGCCAGTGAGGTCTTTACCGAGGCACAGTCTTTTGCTGATTGCAAATTACACATCCGAACTCGTCTGTTAGCTTCGGCTTTCAGCAATTTTTGGAAACCCTCTCTTCCTTTGTGATTGCTTTGCATGAAATGAATTGGGGGCGTAGTAGCATTAGTAGTAGTCCAGACAATATACTTGCTTTTCTTCATAAACCAAACTGTGTGAACTTCGCATGAGATCCTCCTCCCGACCATGATTATTCCTGTTGAATTCGGCTCGTCGTCGCAATCGAAACTACCGTCTGGCCTCGCAAAATTAGGGAACGATGAAGTTGTGCTCGTTGAGCTGCAAGGCACCCTCGAGGTGGATGGCAATGAAAACGATGGAAAGCTCGTTGGCAGACTGAAGATGGATGGAGCCTCCGTATGTCTTTCATGGCTAGTCTAGCCCCCCGCAGGAGTAGCAATGCTAACCTCCACAGTCAAAACCGACGCTTATGATAGGGCATCACCTTCTTGAGGGGAAGATAGCCACTCTTGCTAAACCACTAGCTATTCTCCACCGTTCTTCCAGCGGAACTCCTGAAATACAATCGCCATCGAAGGATCAAGACGACTCAATGGATTGTGACCAACCAGATGCGAATGATCGTGGAGAGAAAGTGGATGTAGATGGTTCAGGATCTGGAGCCGCCGTGGAACGGGAACGAAGATGGGAGATCGTGGCGTTGGTGAAGAAAAAGATTTTGTTTTCGAAGAGGCCGATGCCTATTGTGAAGAGTCAAGGATGAAATTACTTGTAATGTAGCTGTTCATGCCATCATCAGATACTACGCCTGGCGATCGCGAAATTTAAAGCATTCTCCCCTGTTCTGACTGCGATCGTACTTAGACTAGGAATGATGTATTCTACACGACCAGTGACGCATGACGCAGCACGTCGACCGCTTCGAGGTGCAATATAGACCGCTCAACATGAATTCTAGACCTCCAATGTAGCTTGGTGAAGCGAGCCAAGCACCGAAGGCCGCTTTATATACACACTATGTTGCGCAGACATTCCATTCATTGACAGGGACTCACGTCCCGCAAGCGACGCATCCATGTGGGCTCAGGCGACACAACTCGCCATAAATACATTCTCAATTGATTGGTGTTATACAGACGATATGACATTACTGCTACTGAACGTTGAACGGCTGTGCAAGACGGAGAAAGACAGAATCCACGATACCAAGACAGAAACGGAAGCGAAACCGGGAGAAAGGAGTAGTACATACAGAGAGAGTCAGAGAAGAATGATGAGAAAACCAAGTAAACGGAAAGAAGCAAGGAAGGAAAATNAAAAAAGGTCGACGACACAAGACATGTGGGGTCGACAATTTTTGACTCCAAAAGCGTCCGATGCGCTGTCTTGAGTGTTCCTATCGCACAAGTTGAGCTGAACAATCGTGTGGAGCATGGGAGCCAGGGTAAAAACGTACCTGGGATGCTTTTGGATATTGTCTGGAATGGAGACGACAATGCTTAGGAAGATGTTGCACGAGTGGGTTAACGGCGGGGTGGAGTTCCTAGAACGGGCCAGAGATAAGACTTTCACGAGAAGCGGTGATGATGATGGTGATGTGACGAAAAGTGTTGATGGGTAATAAGTACACAAGACATTTCGATTATTATACACATTAGCGGCACGGGTGCAGAGGGTCTCGGGAATGTGGGAGGGATATAACGGCATATCCGAGGGTGAGTGAAGATGATGTATCAAGAAAGTCGATTATGATCAGTACACACGCGCAAGCGGTTGCGGGTATCTGGCTTGGGCGATGGAAGGAAGGGGTAGAGACTGTGTCGATAAGGAGTGAGCGCAGAAAGAGTGCGGCACTGGAGACGAGAACAGCAGGGTCGGGTGTGGGTGTGAGAGAGGAATGAGCGATCTAATTGAAGCCATCGAAATGCCCTTTGAGAATGCGTTCGCCCATCGGAGACGGCGCTCGTCGTGGTTTCTCAACGCTGAGCGTAGCGGAGCGACGAGATCTGCCTTCTCTAGCAGCGAAAGGAGGGGGGTCTTTCATGACAGGACTGACAGCCGTGTTGGGAGGTGCAGCGAGACTCTGTGGATCAGGCTGACACCGGTCAGCGATATGATTCACGTGCTGAATCAAGTCACCTACCCGAACGAACGCGGTGCTGCTAAGGGAGAGCCGTCTGAGGAGACCCGTTCCACGCTCTTGCCTAGAGTCCGGAATAACCGAACTCTGCGCCTGGCCAAATCGCCCAGCGACAGAAGCACTGGCTCGGCGGGNCGTGGGCCGCAACAGGCACTTCCTCGTCTACTTCTATTCACAGAAATGAATACAGTTGTCAGACATTTACTGCGGGTTGATCTCCGAAGAATAAGAGCCACGTACCTTCGAATACGGGTGGGTTGACATTGAATCGCTTAGAGAGGGGGAATGTTCCCGCCCCAGGGGCCTTGGCGGTGGGCGATTGGGCGAGGAAGTAAGAGAGTAGAGGCGAGCTTCCGGGAGAAGGAATCGAGACTCTGTTCGAGCTGTTTGAGCCAGAGAGCGGGGTAGGTAGCTCAGACCCAGAACCGGAGCTCGTCGAGGCGGACGAGGACGAGGAAATAGACGCAGAGCGCCTGCGGAAGGATGGGGAGATGGGGATGGGCTCTGAGCGTTTTGGGCTGGTTTCTTCGATGTTTCTGGTTGGTGATCGGGAGGACATTATTTCTGAGTGGAATGGAGGGGATTGTGGGGGTGGAAAGGAAGGATGCGGTCGTCTGACTCTCGACCTTATATAGTTTTGGTGGAGATGGCTAAGTCCGAAACAGGGAGTAGAGATCACGTGGTATGAAATTCGCTATGACCACGCTCGACGGCTACGCGTCATCTTCATTCTTCTTGAACCCCAACCATCACCATCTCGAGTCTCCTCGACGCACCTAGCGTCCTCCAGGCCCTCTCGGCAATGCGTGCTCACCACGTCCCACGACGAGCTGGATTCTCACCAAATTTTGGCTTTCCCAGCGTTGACTCCTTCCTCTTCTTCGCACCTACCCAAATGGGCTGATCAATTTTCACGAATGATCTCCCTGTTGCTACATCCTGGTGCTTCGATTGGTGCAAATTGACACCACTTGTGGTGCTATATATCCGTTTCTCTCTACTGCGACTCCAGTCTAGCCTCTTTTACCGAAAGAGCCAACGTCAGTCATTATCATCGCTCTAGGCACGTAGCTTTTCTGCTTTGATGTCGAGATGTCAACAATTTATCATCGGGATCTTTATTTTTGGCCTTCAGGGTTACCCCGCATTTTTCAGGGCACTTAAACTCCATATGGACGGGCACGTGTATTCATTCTACTCTCACGTCCAACCAATGATGATGCTTCTTCAAGGAGTTTCCCGTCGAGGCGATGCTTGTCAGCCACCTTTTCGTGGCAAGGACGAATATCAGGACCCCGGACGAACGATGCTACGAGCAAGCTCATCGGTGACCAGGCAAATCAATCTTTGCTGCTATTACAGTCGTCAAGGCAAGAAGCACGATTGAGTATACTGATCCCTCGTCTCACTCCTTACAACATTCGGTTCAGAGTTGTCCTTTGGCCTCCCTTTCGACATCATCGAACCCCCAACGCTCCTTTGGGAAACCATCGTTCACACGAAGGTCAGTCTTATTTCTGCGACAAGCGTTCTGCTGATGTACTTCGTGACAGATTATACCACACACGCTGAACACTCAGCGCAACCTTGCATGCTCCCGTAGTCGCAATACATCTGGGAGAAGCATTTTGCGCAGATTTCAGCCTAAAATTCCTCAGGCCAAAATGCTTGAATTGGGAATCAGGGTTCCTCTACCATTATTCAGGGTCCTCCAATACCGTGCTTCTTTGAGCACCTGGGGATCTTGATATCCTGCTTTATCTGTCACCACGTCCGAGGGGTCGTCAAAAGCTGCATCTAGAAGCGAGTGGAAGATGTGAGAGAAGCAATGGTACCGTGGAACCATGGTCTTCTTGTCCACATGAACCTCTAGGGGTTCTTCAGGTGAGCTCGTTCGTGTTTGTGGGCTATATATTTGTCACCAAGCTTATCCAACCACTGAGAACGAGGGTCGTGCAACCCTTCACACTAAGGGTTCAGCCACTCGACGGCGCTGTGCATCCCTGAATTCCCCAGGACACGTTATCTACTTCCTACATTTCCTCACTCGATGAGTGCTAGTCTGTGTTGCCACCAACGCGGCTCTGGACTCGAACGGGCACTACCCGCTTTGACGCATCAGCGAAAAGCGCAAAGCTTGACATTGCCTGACGGTATGATCCATGAATTTACCTATAATTAGCTATGAGCAATAATAATTATATTGATGGAAATTGAAACTCAGCAGATAGTCTTCGGAGGCTTGCTCACGGTCAGACATTGTGTTCACACGGTCAACCGTCTAAGTCAAGTTGCTCAATAAGCTGATAAATAATGAACTCCGCTTATCACAGTGCTAAGTCGGCGAATAGATAACTCGGTGGGTTCATCCTCCTTCATGATGACCACATCCATGACACTCCGTGACCATGCCTCCGCATGTTGATACCCCCGGAACAGAACTATTCAAACGCGCGTTCTTGCGCTCGAGCCTCAGCGCAAGCTTTGGAGCTCCAATTGAGCTTGAAATCTAAAGCCTCCATCGCGCACGCTGTTGGTCTCTTCAACCTCTTTCTCTTCCTCCCACCATCTCCTCCTCCTCCGGNTTCCCCAAACCAGGTTCCAAAACAGGTTCCCCTTCGATACGGACACGTATGGGCTACGTCTACCTCTCGGACCCATGGTATTCGGTGCGTCCCCATTATCGCTAGTTATCAATGGCGTGAAATTGATGCATATATGTACCGTTTAGATCCATAAATGACAATTTTACCAATAACTATGCTCAGCTTCGGTTATGCGCAGCCTGAGTCATTCCGAAGAGGGATTCGGAGGAGAGGGGATGGTTGGTAGCGCCTGGCCAGTGCTCCCTCCAGAACCTCGAACCCGAGTAACCTTGGAGGTAGGGCTTCAAGCCGTTACCGCATATACGGGTTATACGGTACCGTATTTACGTGACCCGTGCCGTACCGTAGAGTTGAAACAGAGTTGGTGAATACGTACGGGGTCAGGCAGCATACACCCTTTTACGGCCATTAGGCGGACGTCCGTATACGGTCATACGGGGTCAGTGCGTGAGAATTCCCAGCAGCTCCCTGTGCGGCAATTTTCTGTTTCCCGACGCCACCGACCATCCTGCTCGGCAACCCCCAAGACTTGGACACTCTGCGCAAACCTGTTTACAAACTCCGTGGCTGTCAATCCAGCGTTGTTTACATCTGCCATGCCGCGCAAACGGGTCCAATGACCTTCCTTCCAGCATGAACACTGTCATCCTCCCATCCTGGATTCACAACCACGCTTTGACCGGCAACCAGGACATGTGGTTTTCGAGACAAGGTCACTACTTAAGAAATCTGGATGGACATTGTCCATATGGGTGAGTTCTTTCCGACTAATCGTTGTGCAATGGCTTGGCTTTGGCTGACCAAACCTTCGAGGTATCTGCATGGTTGCCTTCTTTCTACCGTGTGCTTCCATGCCTTATTCACATTGTTGTGCTTCGTGGTTTGAAGGAATAGGGGAGTTAGGGTACGATACGGACACAAATAAAAGGCGTTGAGGTGAGTCCCATTGAAGTGCAGAGCCTCGTTTGTTCTTATCATGTCTAGTGACCAGTGCGCCCGTGGTCTCGCACAACTTGCTGTAGTTGTAGACCCTAAAATATGGATAAATCCATAAGTACCTAAGATACCTCAGTTGGATTCTCAATCCCTTATTGGATGGATTAATCCAAGGCAAACCCCAGGCCATATATTTTGAAACTCAGACCTGCAGGCTTGTATTTTCTAGATTAGGTTATTTGTTCCCACACTTACTAACAATTCTCATTATGATTTCTATTGACTGTGGGAAAATATTTGTGACCCTGGGAATTCTTAGGATGAAATAGGGGAACACAGATGTTTCCAAATGTGAATGTCTATGTCGTCAAACATAAAACATATGGATTCTTGGAAAAACATATGACTAGAAAACTTATGCAAAACATAGAAATTACACGAAAACTGCGAATGTAGAGATTGTATTTCTGATCAGAAATGTTGTCTCAAGTCTATATTTGGATATGTTTTGGCGGAGATAACAGCACTTTTCTATGTTTCAAAATAAAAACATATGAATAACACCTTATTCTATTAGCTTTCACCTGCATTTCCTGGTTGTAGTGGGGTCAGTTCAGTAAGAATAGGTATGTAGCTTCTTTTGTAGACTTTCAAGCATCTGGATTGCCCGATATCTCTCTGAAATGTAATTTTCTCCATTTCCTATGTTAAAAAATACATGAATATGTTCAAATCCATATACAGCTTGCCCATTCACTCTAGGCAGGACTGGCTGCTCTGAGCATGAATCTACAATATATATGAATAGTTGGATAATATTAGACAAGGTTTCCACTGTGTATTGCAATACACAGGGATATGTCAAAGATATGTTTTTTCAATGTCAAACCAGCCATAGTACCATAATATATATGCTTTCATGGTCTTGAATGGTCTGAATAGTATATTCTTACATAGTCCTTGCTTTTCAGACTGAATTGCTGGGTATTGTCCACTGAATTGGACTGAAACCCAAAACCAGCTTCAGACTGAATAAAGGTTGTAAGAAAGTTACTAGCTCTACTGTTTCTATGGCTGAAAAATTTGTATCCAGCTTTCACATGGGATGAGGTAAGTATGGAAGCTGGTATCACATTTGCACAGCTCCTGCCATAGTCTAAGCCTTGTTCCTGTCAAATAGCTAGTGCTAGTTCCAATTCTTTGGTGAGATGACAGGTGGTATGCAGATAAACAATATCCCCCAGATTTGCATATTGGTATTTCCCAAGGGACCATATGAGCAGAACTTTATACACATGTCTACCAATACATTCTGAAGTATCTGGAACCCAATACTTAGATCATCACAGCCAATAAAGTCAATTAGATGGGGAATGTTATAGTAGGAGTGTTACAAGTCGGATGTCATTGACATTTAACCATAATATTATATGGACCTATGATCTATTAAAAGGGCTATTCTAAGGTCAGAAGACAAGCATACATACTCTTCATGGATGATATAGCCTGATGTTATACAGAAGCCATTTATAATCAAAATGCTAAAATGACAATATGTTATTCAATGTTATTTTGGGAATTCTGAGCTAAGGAGCTGCGGGAAAATTGGCCTGAGACAACATTTTGGATTCCCTGGAGCCTGGCTTCATTTTTCAAATTCACATTTTTTCAATGTTTTTTTTTATGTTTTTTCAATGTCATTTTGTCAATAGGCTCATCAAAACTGTGTTTTAAACAGGCTTGAGACAACACTTGGAATCCCTGGAAGAAGACACATATTTTCATTTTTCTTTCTGATTTCTATTTTTGGATATTGCCAAATATTCATATATATATATAATATTCATAAACTAATATTTTCTGCTTACAAATACAGCTGAGATTGAGCTGAGACTCAAATGCCAGAGCACTGCCACATTGACCCCTGGCAGAATCCAGCCCCACTGTCTTAGGCACTAATGGATTAATCCATGTTCTATTGTATATTCTTACAACATCGGCTGGGTCTTGATGGCCAACTCCTCCCCGCTTCTCAAATTGACTTCATCTATGACCCCGATAATCCCGTCCCTATGCCTGTGGCCCCTGAAGACGACGAAGTTGCCATGAACGACAACCGTGAGTCTGCGCGACCGTCCATAAAAATTCCACTAATGATGAGTCCCTCAGAATCTTCTCGCCCTGCCCGAATGCGCCGTACAACCGCCAAGGGACAGGAAGCCCTTGATTCCCTCCGCCAAGACGAGTATGGACGGCTCGAGTCCAAGTTTCGGACCAGAGCTTGTACTCAAACGACTCGTTCTAAGCCTACGAAGTTGACGGTGTCGGTTGTCGATGGAGAGGAGGGAGCAGAGGATACGGACTTCATTCCGAGGTCTGATGCTTCTCTCAGTGAGGACGAAGTAGGTGAAATCACCAATGCAGAGGTATGTTCTTTTGATGGATCATACTTTTCCTCATGCTGACATCTCCAATTAGCTTGCTGCTTTGCTTCCGACGAAGATTGTTCTCCCTGGCGCCAAACGTCGTCGCGAGAACTCAAAGTCTTCGCCTCCACAGATCAAGCGCACTCGCAGTGGTACCCTGTCCAAGCCTATGTCGCAACCTGAGCTATCTGATGCCAGCTCTGCCCCCAAGGGAGGGAAGGTATGTCTTTATTCCACGACACTTAGGTGCCTTAATCTAATACACATCATCATCGTAGCGAAACCCCATCTACCTCTTTTATGAGGAGATTACGGCGCCCATCAATGCACCTTTCCCCAAAGGTGAACGGCGCTATGTTTGCTACCACGATGGAACTCGCAAGCAGATGAAGGTCACACCTGGGATGAAGTACAGTACGACAGGTATGTGTGTGTTCCGCTGTGCCTCATATCCTGTTCGCGGCTCATTGCATGCCATCAATAGGTTTGGTCCACCACCTTCGCAAATTCCCCCTTATGTTCCGGCTCTATGAGGTCCTCAAGAATCGTAGCCAGCCCCCCAATGCCCAAGAAATCGAGATTGCTGCCAACCGCAGTCCCATGACCCTCGAGTCTCTATCGATGTTTGTTCGCGGCCAAGAAAAGCAGTTGGCGGACATACGTGACCTTTTCGACAAGCAGAAAAGCAAGGACAAGGTATTTATTACTCTTTTGCATGATCGACACACGTTCTCATGAACCGACTAGGCCGCTTTCAAGCAGGATGTATTCGATAAGTTGCTTACAGAGTGGATGGTCTCGTGCGACCAGCCATTCACAGAGGTTGACCGTCCCGAGTTCCGCTCCTTGATCGACTACCTCTATCAGACTGGTAACCACAAGGACGACCTGCGAATTCCAAGCCACACGACGGTGCGAACCAAGATCATGGATAACGGGGAGAAGAGTATGGAGGCTATGGTCGAAATGTTTTCGGTATGTCCCTCGCCCTGCCTTTTTCAGTTGAAGTCATGCTGACACTTAAAGGTCTCCCTGTCACTTGATGCTTGGACATCATCTAATCAATACGCATTCTTGGCAATTGTTGCCCATTTCGTCTCTAATGAAGGAGTTCTTGGTATGTTCTTTTCTTATTGCGCCGTGCGCGATGATGAGCTCACCGAGACGTTTTACAGAAGAGATCTTGATTGACTTCCAGGAGCTAATAGGGTCACACACAGGAGCTAATCTTGCGGAGGTCGTATGGCAAACAATGTTGAGTTTTGGTCTCGTAGGAAAGGTGTGTCCTGTTTCTTTGGTCGTAATCTATGGTGATACTCAACGGATCAAGGTTGTCGCTATTGTTATGGACAACGCATCCAATAATGATACTCTCATGAGTACCCTCGAACAATTGCACCGTCAATCCGGCTATGATTTCCCGGCCAAGAGCTCGCGCTTACGGTGCATCCCCCACACTATCCACCTTGCCGCCCTTCGCGTAGGTCACAAATCAGTTCACCTATTCCAATCACGCCTGTAGCTCATCTGATTTCAGCTCCTCGAAGGCATTGGCGCGCTTACCCCTTCTGACCGGACACGCGCAGCTGGTCAAGAAGGGCAATATCAGTCAATCGTTACTGGTGACGATGATGATGATGAGATGGATATGGGAGATGAGGACGATGACGATGAAGTACCAGAGTTGGTTGAGGCCATTGATCCCAATACGTTGGACCTCGACAAGATCTCACTGTTGGTTTCACGGGTATTTATAGCCTAGCTTTTGTTGTTATCCACATCATTGAAGCCATTGCAGTTACGCAAAATCATTCACTCAGTCAGATCATCTCCGCAACGACGCGGGTCTTGGCTTGAAGATGTCTCTAATGCGCTTCGTGCGAAAACCTTGAAAACACAGTCGAATAACCCCTTGATGCTTGTGCTGGACTCGAAGACACGATGGTCCTCAACCCATTATATGCTTCGTAAGTTCTTCAGTTCATACAATATGATGCCTTTGCCTTCATGACACTGGAACAGGCCGTGTGATCCACCTGAAAGCCGTCTTAAATGACTTCGTCGCGAAGAACAGAGACTTACGCAGCTACGAGCTCAGTGATTCTCAATGGAACGCAATCGAAATAGTTGCCAAATGGCTCAACTACTTTCACGCCGCTAGCATCCAGATGTCCTCGACCTCAGCGCCGATGCTTTCTACCACCCTTGCCATGTTTAGGGGGCTTCAGGAGCACCTCCGCGAAATCCTCGCGACACTTCCTGACAATGCTCCCAAAGTCCTCCGAGATAGTCTTGTCGCCTCGCACCTCAAACTCAGTGAATACTACACGAAAATCGATGAATCCCCATTTTATACTTGGGCTTCACGTACGTTTACGGAATCATCTTCCTTATAATGACTTACCTGATGTTTCAATAGTATTAGATCCCCGGATCTCATATAAAACACTCAAGGACGAGTATTCAAGTGACAAGACCCTCCTTGAGGACTTAGAACGCGCAAAAACAAAGCTGACCAACCACTTCAACTCCTACTATAAGGGCCGGAAGCCCAAGGAAACACCCGTCTCGGCAAAGGCAGCCTTGAAATCCGCGGCAGCTGACTCTGATAACGTTGACCTTCTTGCAGGTCTTCGAAAGCGTCAGACAGCCGTGACAAGTGAGCTCGAAACATATTTCAGCCTTCCACTCGCGGATATGGATGTTAATCCCATCACTTGGTGGACTGAGCGCCGTTCTCAGTTCCCCGACCTCTATCAGCTCGCGTATGATGTCCTTGGGATCCCTGGTATGTCTCGTTTCAATCTAGGAAGTATAATAAGCTAAGTATTGCATAGGGAATGCGGTCGCTGTCGAAAGGATCTTTTCTGCGGCACGCGACACCATCTCCCTTCGGCGGGCTAGCTTGAAGCCTAAGACCATCCGGACACTCATGATCTACAAGCAACAGATACGTCGCGCTCGGCGGGGACACTAGCTACTTAGTTACAATGATGTAGAGTTGTAAAATCGACTTTTTGCTCTACCCCTTTAATCCAGGAGTTCCCCTAAGTACAAACACCGTACATACGGCCGTCTATCCGTTTACCGTGCCGTACCGTTCCGTATGGTCCTCTCTGAGTATCTCAATACGTACGGGGGTACCCCTGTAATACCCCGTATACTCACCGTTTTTTTWACGGCCGTTGCCGTATACGGTACGGCTTGATGCCCTACTCTGCATCACTTTGGGATGGATCCATTGAACCTTTGGATGTAGTCAATATTCACGGCGAGATCTCAACGATTTCCCAAGACGGGTCGCACATTGCTATTGGTCATACTAGCGATGTGAGCATCGTTGATTTCACAATGCAGCCGCCATCGGTCATCAAGCCAACTGACGACAAGGACCCCAACAACAGTGGCGACGTCTACTCTGTATGCTTCTCCGAAGATAGCCAAACTTTTGCGACCGGCCATTGGAATGGCTGGATAAAGCTGTGGCAAAAGGAGGGAGAGCAATGGATGGTGTTCAGGCGGTTTAAGGGCGGGGTCAATGAGATCCACCACCTTGCTTTCTCAAGGGACGGCTCTAGGTTAGCGTGCCGTGCTGAAACCATCAAAGTGTTCAGTGTGGTGGATGACCTGGTAATGGAACTGGAAGATTCTCAAGATTCAGTGTCGTTCGTGTGGGCTCCATCTGGGGATCGACTGGTTTCTGGAACAGGCAATGGTAACATGAAGCTTTGGAGCCCTGCTCAAGGGAACATTCAACACATGTTGAATGCCCATCATGGTGGGATCCAATGTCTGGCATTCCGGGACAACGGACAGGTGCTTGCAACGGGGAGCAGTGACAGAAGAATACGGATTTGGCGATGCGACACTTGGGAGAGAACAAGGGAGTTTGATATTGGTGAAACGGTTTCGTCAGTTGCTTTCTCGCCTGATGGGAAGCGGCTCGTATCGGGAGGCCGCATGGGTGCGCTCCATCTTTGGGATGTCGAAATGGAAGATAGTGATGAGGCTGTGGTTTGACTTGGGATTGATGGAGTAAATAAGTAAACAGTGTACTTGGATGTCATTTTGGCAGCTTCGGTGAGAAAGGGAGTCAATCACGCATTCAATTCTAACTGAATGGGCAAGAACCATGATCTATCCTGGGTCTGCGGCGGGACCGATCAAGCTCTACAATGAGTAACCATCTACAGCGAATGTGTGTTTCGAGGACGGTGGGAGATAGCGAAGTTGAGGGTACCGTGGCTCAGGAAAAGTCCCACCACTCTGAGTACTGCTCGGACTCGGTTTTAGCGCTGGTTGGACTTTTTTTTCATTTCTCAACTCCTTCCCTGTCCGCTGCATCGACCAGGTTTAATACGAAATTCGGTTCACATCGTTCATGGCATCGACGAAAAGCCTACCTCATCGATGGCTACTCGCCCCCAACGAAAACGATCGACTCCGCGCCCCCAACGAAAACGATCGACTCCGCGCCCCCAAATTATCGATTTCCGCGCTGGCCCCCGCTTGGCTGGTGCGACAAGCCGTCAGCGCGTCTACAACCTGTCTGGTGGAATTGCGACGAAGGCGAGGATGGCTCACGGTGTATCATTGACCTGGGCGAAAGTCGCAGGAAAAGCAAGAGAGACGGAACTTGGTGGTACGTTCCTTGATCGTCCCCCATTCTGGATCCATTCTGTTGACTCATTCGATCCCCAGGAGCTCTGCCTTCCTTGCCATTGAATGCCAGGGTACCATTACTAGGGGCATAGAATTCTTTTGTGTGCGGTTCTGCGATCCTTGTCGTCATTTCTTCTACTCGTGCTGCTTGTGGGATTCGTAGACTTGTTACCCTCTTGACCCCCTTTTTTGACATCTACGGTGGCCTCAAGGTCATTTTTTGGGGAGGATTCACGTTCTGCTGCGGCTAGGTGCGTCTCCTTTAAATTCGCATTCTTTTTCATTCCTCTTACCATTGCCCTTCTCCCTTCTCCAGCATAAGAGTAGAGTAGACGTTGACTGCTAAAACGTCACACGCACCACATTATACATCAATCTTACTGCCGTCACGTAGCTCACTACGCAGTATCAGACCGTCAAATCGGACGATGTCCATATGAAGTAGCCGCGCCGCTCGCGGCTCTTCCTTGTTGATACTCTCTGGTTCAACGGTTCGTCTTTGATTCATCGATATCTTTTTGCTTTTCTGTATTTCAGTAATCCCTGCTACTTGAGTTAACAGATTCCAACAGTTGTTGCAAAATGTAGTTAATTCGGCCCAGCAAGGATTATTAACAAAAGTCCAACAAGCCCTCTGGTCTGTTAACAGATGCCCAACAAGATTCTGTTAACAAAACGCAACAAGGGTGTGAATATAGTTAACAGAGCACCATCAAGGGAGCATGGCTGTTAACAGAAACCCAGCAGGCCAGAACTCGCTGTTAACAGAGACCCATGAGGGAACTGGGGCTGTTAACAGGGATCCAGCAAGAGTATATATCCTGTTAACAGCTCCAGTTCCTTCATGGTGTTCTGTTAACAGTGAATAGTGTCTTGATAGGTTTCTGTTAACAGGATATATACTCTTGCTGGATCCCTGTTAACAGCCCCAGTTCCCTCATGGGTCTCTGTTAACAGCGAGTTCTGGCCTGCTGGGTTTCTGTTAACAGCCATGCTCCCTTGATGGTGCTCTGTTAACTATATTCACACCCTTGTTGCGTTTTGTTAACAGAATCTTGTTGGGCATCTGTTAACAGACCAGAGGGCTTGTTGGACTTTTGTTAATAATCCTTGCTGGGCCGAATTAACTACATTTTGCAACAACTGTTGGAATCTGTTAACTCAAGTAGCAGGGATTACTGGCCGTGCATGTCTGCATCGTGCCAATGACGGAGAAAGGTTTGGGCCTTAGCAAGACCGAAGTTCTCGGTTCCGGGATCGCTTTGCGTGACCAAAGGAATACCTACAAATGTGAGATAAATTCAACCTTTTTTCTGGTCAATAAAACACAACTCACTACCCGTCTCTTGTGCGTCGTCTAGGTAATAGCTGGCAATCAATACAGGGTTTTTGTTTGTATGCCACACCTTGAGCCAGTGGATTTTCCCTATGAAAGGATCAATTCCCGTATGAAGCCGGAGTCCATATCGTTGCCATTTGTCGTGCTGATCACAGCAGATCATGTCCATCACCCCAGCCGCCCAGAAACGCTTGCGGCGAAAGCGTTCGTACCGTCGCTGACGCACCAATCGTGGCTCGTAGCGGTGGAAGTAATCTGTCAACACCGTGCTACCATGAACATTAGCAACGCTGCATCCAATCAAGTCCTGACTTTTCGGATCTCACCGTGTAACGTGTAGGCCATGCTCCTCCTTTAGTAGTTTGAGCATGTCTCGCGTCCCCGCTTTCGGGTACATTGCTCGCAGCTCGGTCATTGGCGCCCTGATGTCTTGGACTGTCAATTTCGCGGAGCGAGCACGAACAAGCCCAAGTTTTTCCCGGTATTTGCGAAGCTTCTTGACACTAGTGGATTTCAGTGACAGCCATTGCAGGATAGATATGCAGACACATACGCCAAACCATGGGTGTCGGTCTTAAAGTAACCACCTTGGATCAACGACCGCAAAATTTGCTTGTCGTTCAATCCTTGACGCCAAAACTTACGGATCCCATCCTTTATTTCCTCAAGAGGTGCTGCCAGTTACTATATCAGTATGTGGTAGTGGGAAAAACAGGAACTCCCTCACGGTTTGGCAAGTGCTGGTTGGGCATGGAGGTTGGTGGTCTGTGGATGACTTGGTGGTGTTGTTTCGCACTCACTTTTACCTAAGGATGTACTCAAATTTAACGCGACGCTGGGATTTGGTTTTATTGTGGACTGTGGATCGGCGTCTCAAGTGGTCGGCACATGGTCCGCGTATTTAAATCCTGGCTGATCTTGACTTCGCTCTCCAGTGCTCGTCCTTAGCACAGACACCTTTCTCCGTGGTCTCTCTGGAATGGCCAATCCAGACAACCCTCCCCAAGTCGGCTTTACCTCAGTTTGCGACGTCGATTATATCTGTCAACGTGACCGCTGTCGAGTAGTGATCCCTGCTGGACACTACAGGTTCTACTTTGTTAGTTCGTCGCCAAAGCAGACATATAAGTATGTTTGTGAGAAATGCAACGAATACTATCTAGACAAACAAGGTCAGTAGTTGCCCAACCAATCTACATTAATCATATCCAAGTAATACTCCTGCCTTGGTCAGCAATGGAGTTGCAAGCAACTCAGACACGAAACAAACGGTTAGAAGACTCGGCTCGCAGATCATCCACATCGTCGGTAATGGAAAGCCAACCCGAGCAGGCGGCTCCGCGCTCTACTTCCCACCCACGTCCAGTGTCAGGGCCACGTCCAATATCTTCCATGGTCAACACTAAGGAAATCCGGAGTATGGTGAATATAGCGCAGCGTAAGGGTGAGCTATTTGCTTCTTTTTCATTTTGTGATCTATACTCTAAATATCGCTATTTCCAAGGATCCTCCCATGAGCAACGATTGGTCCAACCTCTACCGCCGGCACCCTATCAACTGGCCAGATCACCCAGCGTCTTTCATCCCACCGCTTCGACAGGTCATCCAACCCTGAATCCTCCTCGGAACTTTACTGTGCCGCAATCTCCAAATTATGGCAAGGGTTATTCCAGTTCTCACATGTACCATGCCGCAGCTACGAGTCACTGGCGGGGCGTTGCTAATGCCCCTGGCGATCGGTGCAACATCCTCATGGAACTCCATCACGAACGCCGAGGCAGCTCTCGGGGCAAGAAGCTAAGTGAACGAGTTGACGTAAGCACAATATTCCTTTTGAGAAGCATATCTTATCTTATTGTGCGGCTAGTCACTGCCAAAATCGGTCTCGGAGGGTATAGATATATCTGTGGATATGTCAGGTGCCGAAATCGCGGCTTTGACTCGGAAAGTCCTTTATGCAAAGCTCACAAGTCTTACCCCCAGCGGATTTGTTTGGGATGAAAACAAAATGACGGTGCGAGACACAAAATGGATGGATTTGTCACTGGAAATGGATGAGGGTCATTTTCGGGGGGCATGCACGAAAGTAGGAAAGGATAAGAAGGCTAAATTTTCGCGTCCAAAGGATCCCTTTGTGGTCATGCTTGTAATTGACATGGCCCACTATGAAGAGTACGAGGACTTCCTGGAAGAGAGCCAGCCGATGGGGGTATTTGACAATGTAATGAAGAAGGTACATGGATCGTATTGCCTCGCTGTCGTCGCCTTTGCTCATCCTCCTTCCTTTTTAGTCTGCATCACCTCAGAAGAACCGGAAAGGTAAAGGCCGCCGTAAGCCAGCGAACACGCAGATCACCATCCCCGAATCCGATGAAAATATACCCCCACCTCTGCCTCTTTTCACAGAGGTGTCTCAAGACAGTAATTTTTCAGTTCGTCAGACCGTGACAAAGCGTGCTCGATCAGTACGTCTACGACTATCTACATCCATATTGCTATTTGTTCTCATCATTTATCTATACCAGGACTCTCTTGCACACCCCTCCACCCCTCCACGGCCAAAGCGACTCCATAGCTATGTATCCCCAGACCAACAAGGCCTTTATCGTGCGATGAAGGAGGTTGGTTCCGTTACTGGTAAGTCCGCTCCGAGTCTTATCCTGCGCTTGCAAGTAAGCGCTTGATCAATCATCATGCATCAATCTCAACTCCCAATTCTCTAGCCGCAAACGAAGAGACCACAGTCCCCATTGAGTTCATGGCTGTCATCGTGCCGTCATTCAACGACATCATTGCCTCACCATCCCTAACCTGGTCGAACAACTCTATCCGGCACGGCACATTGTCTCATACCAACGAGCAGATTGGTCTCGGTTCATTCAAGACATGTCACATTGGCACTATCACCCTTGTTGATGCTGGGGAGACAGAGATTGATTTGCTGCGGGGACTTGACCATCAGAGTGTCGCAGTCAAGCGCTTTTATTTTCGAGAGAAGGATGGACCGAGCCGACCTTTGCGGCAGATCCAGCGCTATGCTATGGTGGATGAACTGAAGAGGACACTGCTTGAGGCCAACATACTTCGTTGGGCTTCATCTCTCCTTGAATTCGGCTACAGCTTTGTTGAACACACGATCGAGTCACTTGATGCTGCGGCCGCCAACTCTGACCACTCCCCACTGGACACGAACACTGCCGCGCAACTCAAGCTACTCACAAAGTTGCGCTACAGTATTCCTCAACTTCGGTTTGTCCATGCCGCAGTGGTCAAGTCACATACACAGGCCGCCCACGACAGCATCGCCTCTACCGCTACTCGAGTTGGTAATGTTGGTAACCACGTTGCCACATACCTCATTGAAGAGAGGATTCCGCCTGCCAGCTCGTTCATCAAGTACATCAACAACGCAAACGCCACCTCTCTTATTACTAACCCTCGCAGCCCTTACTATGCCCAGGCCCGCTTTCTGTGCACCATGCAGCACATCCTTTATGTCAAGACGGAACGAAAACTCTTTATATCCGACTTCCAAGGCGCTGGATTGCTGTTGACGGATCCGCAAGTTATGACCTCAAGGTAAGACAACTCCCTCATGTCCACCGAAACCACAGCTGACCAGCACCAAAGGGACTTCGGTTTTGGCGAAGGAAATATCAGCTCTGCATTCGATGCTTTTCCGAAGCAGCATGAATGTAATGAATATTGTTCGCTACTAGGGCTTGGAAGCCTCGCACCAACAATCTAAACTCATCGCCAACACATCCACTCTTTCGACCTTAGACATTAGACCTGCCTCAATGTTTTCACGACTTATCGTACGATTCAAATTTAATGGTTTTAATTTTTACCCCTAAGTGTGAAAGCTGTAGAGGCCACTGAGGGTCTCGGGGGTCCTGGTCAACAACCAAACATATACAAGCATCGGATCAATCGCTTAACGAGCAGGGCCTTCCGGCTTTCCATACGTGCATAATGACAGCATAATGACTAGGAGAGAGGGAAATGGCTGACCTCTCCCCCTCCAATCCTCCCTCTATATATACTCAAGGACACGTAGCCGGATCGACGAGAACAATGGTGATCTGCTTACGTACCTACGCCTGGCTATACTGTCTCCCCTTCGCTTCCGTCCTCTTGGCCTGCCTAGACTGTCTCTCCCTCGCCTCCGTCTATCTGTGGTACGTAAGTGTATCTAGTCAAATTTCTGAGTATCCCAATATATCCATTTTCCAAAGTCATGTCATTTTGGCTTTTCTGTCAAAGTAAGAGTTTGTACATTTGTGACCGTCCAAAATGTACAATGTATCAAGTCTACAAGGAATAGATGCGAGAGTAACTCTACCACAACAAAATACAACCCCCATTACCCGGGTGCAAGGAAACAAGAAAATGAGACACCACTAGACTTCCCCGACGTCTCTCACGACTAACCGCCCTCCTTCATGTCCCCTCCGAGCTTCGTAGGACTGATAAAATAGAGCCTTTCTGTGTAGTCAATGTTCATGAGCATTCCCTTAGTACCCTTACAAAAAACGGCGAAAAGAACGCACCAGAATCGGGATAAACCGTCACATGCTTCAAATTCCCTCCGAGCGTCGTCAGACGGATAAAATGGAGTCGATCTGTATAAACAACACTCGTTAACATGTCATACACGAAAACAAAGATGAGGTGACCTACCAAAGTCGCGCCGAAACCGAGCCTTCCACGACTAGCCGCCCTCCTTCATTTTGAAGCTTCATGGTACCGACAAAAATGGAGTTGATCTGTACAGACATCGTTTTTCAGACATCGTTTTTCAGCGGTTGTGAGGCTCTAAGAAACGTAGGAAAAGCTACCTGTGTCCCACACGACACGGATTCATCCTTGCGAGCATGTCTTGACACTGAATTCCAGTTGGCGGCGACAAGGAGCGGTGGGGACGATAAAATGGACTCGATCTGTATACTCAAGACTTGTGAGTCATCTAATTCCGAGAATGAACATGAGGATACGCACCAACGTCATTGAAAACAACTCTGAAACCAATCCTTCCATGACTAGCCGACCTCGCTCACGTACCGGTAAAATGGAGTCGATCTGTATAGTCAACGTCCATTAGTAATTCCAAAGGCAAAAGAAAGGGAAGAAGGCATACCTACTTCCCACGCAACACGGATTCATCCTTGCTAGCGCATCCTGCGACCTAAATTCGAGCTGGCGGGAAGAGGAGCATCGGGGACGATAAAATGCAGCAGATCTGTATACTCAACGTTCGTTAGCGATCAAAACACGAAACCGAGGATGACAAGACTCACAAAAGGTCCCAGACGACCACCCTTCATGACTAGCCGCCCTCCTTCATGTCCCGGGGCTCGCAACTTCTCGGGTATGATAAAATGGCGTCGATCTATCCATATATCGTTCGTCAGCCTTCCCAACACGAAGCCAAAGGTAGCGAAACTCACCAGCGTGTCCAACAAGCCAAATTCCTCCGCTACCCGGGTTTCACCGTTCAAATAAACAAAATTCTTGATGGGAAAACTCCCACTTGCTGCGCGGAGTCAAGCGGCGAAGGGGGTGACAAACTGGAGCCGTTCTGTATAGTCAGCGTTTAAACGCAGTTCTTTCGCGTAGACGGGGGAAATTAGACGTACCAATATTCAAAACGCTGCTGAAAGACGCGAAGGGCGAAGGAAGGAGATTGGGAGGAAGAGAGACGCGCGGGGGGTGATAAAATGGAGTCGATCTGTATATAAATCGTTATTCAGCGGCTCGTCTCAGAGAATAATCAGGGAGACTTACAAAGCCGTCGTCTTTGAAGGAAAACGAGGAGAGATGGACTTGCGAGGATGGGATTAAATGGACGCGAACTGGATAAACAGGTAATGTACTGATAATCTTGCTGTAGCTCGCTTCGTTCAAGTTCAGAATCAAAGTCTTGATTATTTGTGGGGAACAGGGAGTGGGGAAGGAAGAAGGTGCCGCTTGACCACTGGGGGCGCAGAGCCTTGGGAACGGTGGAAATTCCAAAAAAGTCGGCGGAATAGCGTGCTAAAGTGTAGGTAAGTCATCTGTGCGTGTCTGAGAGAAGGAGGAACGTACCATATGAAGAGTAGTCATAGGTACTTGCCTGTGACACCCAGTTTCAACACCCAATATACGTTTTCCCACCAATCGCAGCATAGCAGCGTGTTTGTCGTGTGCGTGTCGTGGTTTACGACGCATTTTGAGCAGGATTGGTGCTGAGTTCGAGGTGGGCAAATTGAATTTGAGGGAGGGGGTGGCAGGTGCGCGCCTAGGACCTAGGATTTATGCAGTGACGGCAGGCAATTGGGGGGTAGGGAAGGCAGAGGAAGCGGTCTAGTATCAAGGGTGAGGGAATGCCGTACTCGATTCGAAGGGACTCATACACTCACTGGTCGTGTTTTGCTTCCATCGCTTAGCGTCATGCATCCTCCTGGCGGCAAAGCTGCTTGCATTGGATGATGATGATCATCGTTGAGGGAGAAGGGGTATTGGTACGAGAATCGAGATGCATAGAGGAGAGGGAGTGGCTGGATGCGTTGGTATCGTTTCGGCATGGTGGACATGGAGGAACAGATAAGCGAGCGCCAAATCAAGCGCGTGAGCACCCGCGATAATTGCAAGGAGTCAGGACACGAATTTGGCTTTTCAAGATTTTAATGGGCACGGTCTCAATGTCTTCAGGACGTTTATTGAGTTGACGAGCCCGATAGGCTATGATAGGCTCGGCAGTGGAGAACTGAGAGGAAGGGGGAAGAACAAGGTATGTGGCTTCGGATGTCAAAGGGAAGGGTAGGCTCGACGCGTGTGCAGGGTAAACCATCCCTGGCCTCCCTGCATCTTGGCAGGTCCGAGTCGATCACAATATAATCAGCATAAACTCCAAATAAACTCACTGCGCATATTGAAACTATCCTCACAATATAATCGCCTCCCTTATTGGGATTCATAATCATGAGAACCCTCAAATATCATTGGATAACTTATCTGATTTTCGAGTCGGATATAACCTTGATATACTAACGATATCCGCTGGAGGGATATAAGTCCATGCCCACAGTGAGAATACGGCCCAGTAGTTGAGGTAGCGTTCGAGCTCGCTGGTTGGATTGGCTCTGGGCGAGCCTCAAGTTCCCAACCTGGTGCGTTTCTATCACATTTTCCTACCCTCAATGCATTCTGACAACTTTACAGCTATTCGAAGACGCCATTATCCGGTCTCCCTTGGCTTTGAAACCTTTCCAAACGATCTCGACATCACCTGCTCCGTATCCTGCTACCCCACCACCCCCACCTTTGAAGTCGCACCTTTTGTCCCTGTCAACAGGCTGTAAACCAGCGCAGACGATACGCTCATCTTCTCCCAGCAGTTGGTGGGAGACAGCACTCGGGCTGGGGTAGTGGTCGAGCGTGAGAGTAGGATCTGGTGCGGAGGAAAATGAAGATGGTCCAGTTTCAGCCGCTTTTCCTGCTGCCGAAACGCGTCCATACTCGTGCCTTGCTCGTGAACGACTATCGCCCTCACACCAGTGGTCTTCGAGCTCTCAAACGATCATAATCAACCATGCCCACATACAGGTACCCAGGCTAGAATAATCAACCGCGAACGCTTCCTCCTCAGACTTGGGCACAAGAGCAATGCTGGCGAAGCCTAAATGTGGTTCTTGACGATGAGCATTCACGTCGCCGTTGAGGAGTTTTTCCAGCCGGTTGGTTGGCTTGGATCCGGAGAAGTTTTTTTCGTAGTATGTTTTCGTAGACTTTGCCTGCTTTCCAGAGCTGCTAATCCCCTTCATATAGCCAGCTGTAGCCGACCTTCTGGTCGCGCCGTCGCCTCAAACTCCCAAGTTCATCTACTGCATATCCCGTCGTAATCTACCAACTTCCACCAGAGCCACGTCAAGAAAGCCCTCCACGGCATCAACCAACGGCGCCGTTGTTGAAGAGAAAATCCTCCCGATGGTAGGGACAACTCTGAACGTCCATATGGTCAGTTCCCGTCGTGTTTGAATGGTCTAGGGACGCGCTGGTAGGTTTATTGGATAGCCCTCTGTTTCGTGCATTTCAAAGAGACGCTAATTCAAGCGCAGCAAGGATATTTGAGTGTACCCAATGGATGCACTGTTGGGTAGGTGGGGAGAGACACGAAAAACCACTGGTCATTCAAATCAAGCCTGCGTTGGATGACGCTGGGAGACTTTTGTCGAAGCCGGCTCATTGGGGCCAGACCATGATCGTTTACGATAGGGCTGCATGAGTTTGAATAACGCTGGAGACTTACTACCTTTTCCGCCTTTGTCCTACGTCTTTTTGTCGTGTCTGTCATCGTCGTACATACCATCACGGAATTGTTTCCGCCCATAATTATCAGACCTACACGCTTCATACCCTAGTCATACCTCCCCTAGGCCTTGGACTACCGCTCGTTTTTGTTTTCTTGAATAGTTACGTCGTCTACCCGTTGTCAGTACTAGTCAAGGTTATAAAGACCGCATTCATGCTCAAGTGTTCAGTCTGAACCCGTCCCGTCATCCTTCGAAGCTTCATGCGTGTCACCCAGGCTACAACTTGAAGAGAAGGCAACCTTACTAACTTTCCACTTCGACCCAGGGCCTTTCAATAAGAAAACGCTTTCATGCTTCGTCTCGGCATAACAAGGGGAAGGGGATGGTAATATCTATCCAAACCATTGCTGGCCATACCCTATTCTCGTGTACGGTTGGCGACTTGGGCCATACCTCCGGCATTGGCGATGTCAGTCGTGTGCTCAACACGCGTGCGTGTACCAGATATACGAATAGCCTTCGCTACGAAACTGGAGAATCCATGCTTGACGCGCTGTGGGCCGCCGTTTGTGTATCCCTTCCACGCGTCGATATGGTGTACCCAGGATTTAGTCTGGGATTGGCATTTAGAAGCAGTCATACCGTCACAGTTAAGAGGACGGTTCAAAAGTATGGATGCAACGGTGGAAAAATAGAAATGATCATAGCGAACAAGTACTTACATGATACCATAGAGTACTTTCAATAACCGAAAGTGTTTCTATGAAACAAAGGTCTAGAATACATCCCAGCCCTTCGCGCACGTCTAATCTGTGTGTTTGGAAACGGTAAACTCAACGATACGGAGTCTCCCAAGCTCTCCTGATAGCCTTCCTATGCTCCTCCGAAACCGTCTTACAGNATCCAAAATCCAACACAAAACGGGCACTTCCACTCATCAACACACGAAAAACGCACGTTCACATCGCGTGAACCCTCCACAGGATCAGAGGCGTCAGCGGGCCGGCGTTGAACATACCCCACACGCATCATCGTGCCATACCCATTTACTTCCACCGTTCGGAGCGACGGAGGTGTATTGGGAT
>JAPEVF010000533.1:0-31592 GCA_029747585.1 Pleurotus djamor
TTTGATGAGAATGAGGATCGCTGAAGGGTGTGCAGGGCACTGGTAGTACCAACAGATCCGAGATCTGACAATGTGTTGATTGCTTCCGCTGTCGGAGAAAAGGGGCCGGCGATGAGGCACTCCCGCATGGTGTACCACGATCGAATCGATAGTTTATAGCTACCTATCTCAAAACACATATCCTGAGTGTTCACGGAATGTGGCTGGGTGGGGGAGTACTCACGGGCTTGTTATCAAGTTGATAGCAGAATCCACGACCCAGAAGGCCAAGGCGAATAATGGAGGTCATCTGTCAAATGATGGGATGAGTCGACGTAGATGGGGGGTTGTGATATCAGGGAAAGGGTGCGAAGATGTCAAGAGCATACATACTCCAGGAAAAGAGATAGGTGAAACCCGATAGGTTGGTACTTAGCGTATCTTTGGTTCCACCAAGCACTGATAGTACTCTTGTTAGAAATTCTTAAGCGTTATCCCCTCACATGGGGGAAAGAGACCGTTGGACCCCTGCGAGCAAAAAGGAAAACTAGGGTGCAATCTCGTGAGATATGTAGTTTATAAGTCCCTTAGGTAGGTTTGCGTGGCGTACCCGCAGACGCGACACAAAACAAGTCGTTCTGATTTGAAGAAGGGGTTGTCGTCGGGCCATAGCACCGAAAACCTTCGAATAGATAGTGGAGCTATGCGGAATCTAGGGGAGATAAGTTCAGCAAACGAAGAGGTCAGTTAGCGAAAGGGTCGTTCGACAATGGAATGATGGACTGGAGGACCTTTCTTTATTCCGGCGCCCATAGGACCTCGCGCGAGCCTGCGGCATTCCTTCCGGGTCGAGTATACCCCCAATGACTGCCATAGGTGGGAGACATGAAGTATCCACAAGGCTACGGGTCTACCGCACCGAGGCCATGGGCTCAGGCTCGCGGATAAGCCATGAAGCCAGCGAGACGGGCCTGTCAATTGTAAACAAACGCACGCACGCTTGGGAAGTGGGAAAAGTGTGCTTCCAATGGGGTGTTGGAGATATCAAAGTCCGTCCCCTCAATAACAGGGCGTCTGCATAAAAGCCGCTTCGACGAAGACTGGAACGGAAGGTGATCTGAAGAAAGATGTTATAGCTTCGACCGCCCATGTACCCCAGCGCGCGTGCTAAATTTGGGCGATAAGAACTATACATGGAGAGGCAACCTAAGTTAAAGAAGCTCCTCTTCGAGAAACTGCAACTAACTTTACTCACCTTATCATTTCCCTTTCGAACGAACTCGAGGGCTGTGTGTGAAGACCCTATGATAAGACGATAAGCAGCACATATAAAAAAGCAGGTGTCGATACGCAAAGCATTGACGTTAGGATGGGTGAAACGGGCGATGGTTTGCGAGATCGATCGGCTGGGTAGAGACTCAGCAGGTGGTAAGTATGCATATGAGTTTGCAGATCAACGAACTAACTCCAAGAGGGAGAGGGGATGATGATGATAACGAGTTACGACAAGCTATGATCCAGAGGACAGCGATTTCCGAGTGAAATATATATGTGATAAGCACAGAAAGCGTCAACACTTGACTGTACAGTGGATATTTGGGGGTTGTGTGTATGAAACATGATCAGTACAAGCAAGGGGGGATGATGCCCCAAGGACTGTGGTGATTTTCCAAAGAAGAGATGTAAACGTATGTGAAGTGGAGAAGTACGGGGGCAGAGTGTCGTAAAGTATGTACGTTGGAAGAAGACGTGAATAAGGTAAATAAAATGGAGCAAGCGGGCACAAGGTAGAGGGGGTAAATGGAAGGCATGAATAGAACATGGACATGAAGGCGAAACGATACATGACCCAGGTAGGAGGCAAAACGACACGGAGAGAAACAGGGTTGAGGAAAGATGAACAATGCGATGCTCGAGATGGAGGGTGGCAAGACGTGGTGAACGGTCCATGAGAAGATGCGCCATTGACAATTGACACAGCGCGAAGCGAGGGTTTAGAAACTGGCAACCCCACACGCTAAAACACTTTTGACAGCCGGAAATGACAGCAATTAACCGACATGAACAGGTCCAAAGACAAGGGCCAACCAAGGTCAGCGACACAAAGCCAACGGCGGGGCCTGAAAAGGAACGCGAGGAAAGGCAACGTCGGTTTTATGTTGACAGACCACAAGTTCGAGATACCCGCATGCGACCAGTTGACCAAGATTGCCGAACCGATAGAGCCTGAGGGGGTCGGTTTAATCCCTCTGCGGTGGCGGCATATCTGGGATTAAATAATGCACAGGTCGATTGTCCCCAGGTCCAAAGCTCGATTTATGATTCAACTCCGGTATACCTGGAGGTCTGATTCCACGTGCACTGTGTGTGCTTGATCTGTCTTCCTCTCCTCCACCCAAAATATCCGCAGTGGAATGTCTCGCAGACGAGGTCGAGCGTGGGGGTTCCGCACCAGGGAGGAATGGAGAGAGAGAGATGTCGTCAGGTTGGTAGGAAGGCACAGGTTTGCGAGCGCTTCGACGGTTGGAGCTCGTTGGAGAGGAGATGCCTCCTGCGGGAAGTATAGAAGGCGCAGAAGGCGATGTGAGGCCGGATTGGGAACGTGAAGGAATGTGGGTAGGTGTGTATGGAGTTGATGGCGTTGAAGAGGAAGGTGTCATGGGGATGAGCTCAGCATTACGATCAATGGACAATCGTCGAACTCTCGTTGAGGAAACCGAAGTCCGCCGAGTATGGGTGGTTCCTATACTCGTATCCCTGTGCATCGGCAGGGGAGGCATGGAGTCGACCACTCCATACTTCTCATCAAAAGGGTTATGCACGGAGGAGCTGATGTCTTCCTTCGAAATAGAACTCGACTGCGAAGGCCGAGGCAAGGCGCTTGGACTACGGGTATCACTGGCAAGAATAGGATCAACAGAGTCAGCACGCGGATTATGCCTGGTCGTCCCTTTGTCATTCGCAGCGAATCCCAATGCCGCAGCGGCACCGGCACCGAATGATTTAGGTCGAGCAGCCGAGCGACTCCCATGTTGACCGCCTACAGAGTCAACGGAGCCTAGACCGCCCCAGTTACTAGACCCGCCAGCACCTCTCTGGCTGCGGCCTGAGCGCTTAGAGTATCGGATGAATAAGAATGCGGCGATACAAGCCACGACAATAGCAACTCCTCCGATAACGCTGCCAGCAATAGCACCGCTTGAAATATTGGCCGAGGAGGCGCCTACCACCGGAACATCAGTTTGAGATTGAGATGGCGATGAGACTGATGATGTGCTGGATTGCGATGAGGTCGGAGGTGGTGGTGGTGGCGGACTGATGAGACAAGAGACATCGGTCGAGTTGTGAACGAAGAAAGTTCGGGATTCCGCAGAGAAGGATGCAGATGGCAGAGAGGCGACAAGTTTGTACCATCCTTCAGGAACGGTGACCTCTTGCCAGGTAAAGGGGGGACTAAACGGTGCAATGTTCGTGCTGACTGGCTCGGAAATCACGTAAGTTGGCTCAGCCCTTGGCACAAAGTTGGTCAACGTAGATGGGGGTCGCGAAGTCGAAGAAGTGGATATCGGTGGAGCAGGAGCAGCTTGGTCGACCCCTCGATTCGTTATGACCATCTGAAAGTCACTCGACGGCCCAGCATACGCCCATTCGATGGCCGCTGGCGTACATGTGTACATGTCGTCAATCCTCGAGAAGAAAAATTGCGGCAACAGAGTCGACGTCGGTGGCGCACCGCCAGACGCTGGTAATGCATGTCAGCAATCAATAGATCATTTCAAACGGCGTTAGTGAGAACTTCACACTCACTGGTGGTCTCCTGCCTCGCTGCATGCCTCATTGCGGGGGGATTCATGAGGAGAATCTATGGTGATGGTGAAGAGAAACAAAGAAACGGTCAGAACATGGTGATGAGAAAGAGTTGATGACGAAGCGCACCTGGTGCCTGCGGGAGTCTTTCTTTCCGTGACTGGCTTAGCTTCTGAGCTAAACTAGCCTGAAACAATGGGGCACGGGCACCGCAGAAGATGCTTGCTCGCCGTCGAGCTCGACGTGGGACTCGATACGCAGAGATGATGGTGGTCGTGAACAAACCCACAGTACGCCGGCATCTGTGCCTAATAAATTACATCGAAATTTTGCCGAGCACGGGCCGTCACTGATGGAATTGACCATACACATTCTTGGGCCCCTATGCAGCGCGGTTCAATGGTCTAGTGGTTATGATTTCTGTCTTACACACAGAAGGTCCCCAGTTCGATCCTGGGTTGAACCAACCGTTTTGATACCATATCGAGGAATTTTCGGTGAACATGACGTATTCTTTTGTTCCTGTGAGCTGGCAGCCATAGACAATAGGAACCTAAGGACACCTGGTCTTGCACTACTTCGGGCATGATAATCTCACTACAAGTGGTCCGCTGATACCGATTTTGTCGAAGCTATCAAGTACTCGGCTCGGAATAAAGCTGGCAGGGGCCCCAGTGAGGGTCAAGACAACGCACAAACGAGCGTCACTGCGAAGAGACGACGCATGGATGCATCAAAAATGGTACGGCAAACAGAAAGCATTGGACACATTGGGAATTGAACCCAACCCCTCCCGCAATCGCAATAATGCTAAGCGGGCGTGATAACCAACTACACCATGAGCCCGATACGTAACAAGAACCAGCCCGCCATCCAGAACGTGTCTGCAACGTGTGCTCAAACTTGACTCGAAGCTCAGAGTATGCCGTACCAGGTTGTGTAAATTTCACATATTCCCTTCACACAAAAAGATATAAATATGCCACCCAGCCTACCGTAGGAACACCCATCTTCCGAGTCGATGCCTCCTTCAGTCACTCTCAAGAAAGCCGCCGCGCTCTCACAAGTTGAGACCGCGGTGCTAATCCTTCAAGCCATTCCTCCCAAAATCGTGCCGAGATTGAAGCAAAACGTCTTCCTGCGGAAATCTGCTCCCCATCTTTTCGGTTCTTCGTTGCAACTCGGGATGCACGCTCCAGTTGACGCTCGCAAGAAAAGAAGAGTTCGCTCTGATGAAGACATTCTGCAGACGACGACCGTCCCAAAGATTCCGTCTCTCCTCAGCGGCGCTCCACGGAGCATACGTCCAGTGGATGTGAGCGCCGAACCTTGGAAGGACCCAGCCGTGGTCTTTGGTCTCGATTACTCGAAGTGAGTCAGCCACAGTGCTTCAGATCCATAAGATATTCAAACTCACAATTCTCGATGATATACATAGTGCGTATTGGATGCGAAAAATCACTGCGTATAACAAGCACGTCGAAGGTTTGAAAGTCCTGCTGAGCAAACACACCGTCGCGTTGAACATGTACGGACCCTGGGAGGTATACATAAAGGTGTTGCTGCGAATGAGGAAGAAGCTTCATCCGACAGTCACCATCGTCGAGCCCGATTTGACGGTGGAGAGGAAGCAATTGATGATCAGGCAAGCGCATATTCGCAATATTCTTCAGATGATCGAGGCTAGGCTCGCGGATGTCAAGAAGAAGATGAACATGAGCATTCTCGACTTGAGCATGTCCGATATTACTCGTATGATGAAGGAGCAAGCGGACATGATGATCAAGGTGACGGAGGAAAGTTACAGGAGGGAGGAGCGGGAGAGGAAGCGGAAGGATTGGGCGAGGGAGATGCAGCGCAAGAAGGCAAAGGAAGCGGAGGAGAAGGCAACGCAGCGGAGAGGGAAAGCCGCGGAAGGAAATGCGTAGCGCGGAAAGAGGGCCGAGGAGTGAGGAGCATTCCGAGGACGAAGAGACGCAAGTGCCGTATCAGTTGAAGCAGGTGGAAGATGAAGCCGTTGGTGCGCGGAATGAGCAAGTGGAGTCCGTCTCAGCAATCCCCAGCCCGGCGTCTAGTCCTCCGCGGGGTCGAGAGCGGGTTCTCGAAGACATTTCCCAAGTTACCGCCTCCAATATTTTGCCTCCAATCCGATGATACTTGAACGCAAAACGATTGCACCTCAGGAGCGCCACGAAGAAATCCTTGAAGCTGATGGGTAGCGATATCGTCTCGTAGGGTACCTTATTTATTCGTCCAGTCGCCAGTCGACTGCCGATGCCTTTGTGTCCATTCTATGATTTTTGGCCAATTTTGTTCGTGCGCTTGAGCAAGCAGCATACGAAGGGTCCGTGCGTGTGAGTTGGACGTTGGTGAGTCAGCATAGGCGCCCAAGACGCACCTCGACGCGACTCAAGCTTCTCCCTCATTTCGACACTCTTTATCCTCATCAGCGTGGTTATGCTGGTCAGAGACCCCAAGTTAGTGAAACTCTGGAGCTATAACGTCTGACCAGGCTTATCCAATGACCAAGAACCCTTTTTCGCTGGCCCAATTTGCTCAAGATGCTCGCAAGATGCTCGTCAATATACTCTTCGCTGGCGGCACAGGGTTTGCGATTGGCCCTCTATGTTTGTCAGGTTCAATGGTCTAATGGTTATGATTTCTGTCTCACATGTTGATGAACACAGAAGGTTCCCAGTTCGATCCTGGGTTGAACCACTTTTTGCACATCGTAAATCTTGACTGCAGTCCACTGGAATGCGACCAGGGCATCGCTAGCTCCTTGCTGACGTCCCTTCGTGCTCGGTTCGGTTCCCAAGCACAGAATGTCACTCAGAAGATGCAGCATCCGACGTTGTGGGAGCGCGTTCCTTGTTGGAGGCAACTTGATTACCCAGAAGTCCCACCACAGTCAATCGAGTCCCACATTGTAGGCGGGAGTAATACTTAAGTATTCAGTAGGTAAGTACGCCGCAGTATACCCCAGTTCTCTCTCACAGCCAACCTACCCATGTCTATCCCACTGACAAAACTTTTTATCGAAGGTAAATGGGTCGCCGCCTCTGGTGATGCCACATTCGAGGTTCGGAACCCCCATACACACCAAGTCGTCGGTCTCAGCTCTGCGGCCTCGAGCTATGATTGTAAACTTGCAATCGAATCTGCCGCGAACGCCTTCCCCGCTTGGGAACGCACCTCACCCAACCACCGGCGAGATATCCTTCTCCGCGCTGCAGACCTGATAGGCGAGGAGAGATTCAAGAATGAGATCATGCAAAGTCAGGTTGATGAAGTCGCTGCACCAGCATCGTGGGGACATGGACAGTGTCTTTTCGCTCCAAATTTTCTGAAGACGACGGCGGGTTTAGCGAACGATTTGAAAGGGGATTATTTTGTGAGTGGGACCGTGCCCGGAGCTCAAGTAGTGGCCCAGCGCAGGGCGATGGGGGTGATGTAAGTCATTCTCCTACCCGAGCTAGGAGATGCGTCTTAACTTGCCGTTAGATTGGCCATAGCACCGTGGAATGCCCCGGTGACCCTCGTACTACGAGGTATTGCCGTTCCCCTTCTCTGCGGTAACACCGTAGTCGTCAAATCAAGCGAAGTCAGCCCAAGAAGTCAAGCCGTTGTCATCGATTTACTAACAGAGGTCAGCGCGTTTCTTCTTCGGAATTTGGTTAACTCAAACTCACTTTGTTCCTTGAAGGCTGGAGTACCACCTGGAGTACTGAACTTCATCTCGATCTCTCGGGGAGCTGCTCCTCTTTTGACAGCAGAATTGATTGCCCATCCTCAAATTCGGAAAATCAACGTTTGTCCCGCTATTGCTTGATCCTCCGCGTAAATTGATCTCGTCTGTTGTCCCTTCGGTTCAGTTTACTGGAAGCGACCGAATTGGGCGAATAATCGCCATGGAAGCAGCGAAATACCTCAAGTCGTGCGTCTTCGAGTTAGGCGGGAAGGCTCCAGTCGTTGTGCGTAAACAGCTTCACTCTTGTCCCTCTATTGTACTATCATACTCAGACCGTTTCATAGGTCTTGGAAGACGCCAACATCAAAGAAGCCGCTCGAGCCATATCTTGGGGTGCAATGGTCTTCTCAGGCCAAGTCTGCATGTCCTCCGAACGTATCATCGTCCAACGCAAAGTCGCGCCCGAGCTACTCATTGCCGTGAAGCAAATCTGTACGAACCTCAAAGCAGGGGATATGAACGCCCCTGCTGACGGCGATGACGCCCCACCGAAGCTGCCACCGTTGTTCACTGAGGATCACGCGAAGAATGTCGTAGGTATGATTGAGGAAGCGGTTAGTCAGGGTGCTGAGTTGGTTCTTGGTGATATGAAGGCAGAGGGAGGGGTGGTTCAGCCGCATCTTCTGGTTAACGTGAGGCCGGGGATGAAGATATGGGAACGCGAGTCTTTCGGTCCAGGTTTGTGTTTTTATACGCTTTAGTTTCCATCATTATGGTGCGGCTGATGTATTTGGTGTAGTGACCACGTTCGCGATCGTGGATACTATTGACGAAGCCGTTGAACTTGCGAATGCCACTGAGTACTCCCTCAGTGCCTCGTTGTGGACCACGAGTATGGACTCTGCGCTGACGGTGGCTCCTCGCATCCGAGCCGGTAAACTCTACCCTTTTCTTTCTGCCATTCTCCGTCATTCATATCCGTCTGTCTTGAAGGGTTTACCAACGTCAACGGGCCTAGCTTCCACTCTGAATCGTATATCGGTGTGATTGGCCTTGGGTGAGTCCCCTCTCTTTTCAACGCTCATGCATACTACATGGTCAACTCTTGTCGTAGTGGAGCATCTGGATATGGTCGCTTTGGGATTGATGATTTCACTGACAAGAGGTTGATCATTACGCATCCAAGCGGGGAGAGGAAATACCCAGATTTGTTTTAACTCTTGTTACTAATGCTCATAGTTGAACTCGCCGTCTTTTCTTATTTGTTGCTGTCGGCATCACCTTCATCATCGCGACAGATGTTTATTCAAGCTTCCAAGTTTTTCCTCCATTAAATTTTGGAGAGCCCTGTCACTTCCGAACAAGAACAAGATGTTCGAAATTTGAGCTTTATGTGATGGTGATATATGATCGCTTTACTCATGACGCCAAGCACATAAGGCGCTGTGAGTTATGATCCAAGTTCCGTCCCCTGCTCAAGCTCTTCAATATGTTTGACACCCCTAGACGTCTGGAGTTGAATCAGGGTCGCATCAAAAGGGGTTTAGTTGATGGCTCCGCAGTTTCCTGCTTGTTCGACCGTCGCGACGACCGTTATCGAAGCTGAAGTATGATTGTGCCCCAGGTACGCTCACGCTTTTCCAACCGCAGTCCGAACGCGCAGTCATCGTGATATTGTCTTAGTCTAGTGACATTGACAAGCAGAAGGCTCTCCCCGATGTACCCGCCGCCGCAGGCTCAAGCAGGGTATCGCCTAGCGCATCAGCAGCACCAGGAACAGCAGTAGGAAGTCTATCACTCCAACCACCACCATACGAACCAGGCAGCGGTGCCAGTTCATCCCAACAACACCTACGACAAGCAGAAAATTCCGCCGCCTACGCCCAACAACCACTATCATCTCCACGCGCCTTCGCCGCACCTCCTTCGCCCTCACCCTCACATTCCCATTTCCCGTATTCTCCTGATCCCAATGCCATATCACACTCAACCGCAATCAACGCTGGACCCCCGTCGTTTAGTCGATTACCGTCACAAGAACCCGCGTATCCGGTATTTCCACCGATGTGTTTGCTGGCGTCGGGGAAATACCTGACGAAAGGGTTCCCAGCTGTTCCACCGCCGTCTAAGGTGGAGTATCATCCGTTTACGACGCATGATATCACACAGGAGGATTGGCAGAGGTATGATGCCTTTGCTATCTACTCCCACAACGCTTCCTTGATAACAAGGAATGTAGTTTCATCCAAGACTTGAACAAGGCGGCAGAATTGAAAGCTAAGGAGGTAGACCAGGCTTGGAGTCTTCCTATAATAAGTTGGTTTCCCTACATCAGTGCGCACNTTTTTTGTCATTGTATCTTGCATGAACTCACGGTCCTTGCCTAGACAACGTTGCGGCGATAGCATTCAAAACGTACATTAAAAGACGAAAAGAAAAGCCTGTGAGCGATCGGATATACGAATGGAATCATGTATGTTTCTTTTCAGTGCCTTTGCGCCATCCTGGTCTTACTACCTTCTTTCGTCCTAGTATTTCTTCCATCCACGTAAACTCGACGTCTACCTAACGCGGGGTATACAACGGATTGGCAGATCACATCATGCCGAGCATCTCGATAAAGATGGCTCTTCACCCGATGCGCGTCCTTCAGACAAAGGTGACGAAGCGTATCGTTTGTGGGTTAAACCTCTCGATTCTTGATACTTTCTGTCTTTCGTCATTGTACGTATCTATGTTTGGCTATGCGTAGTTTTTGGATACTTTAATTCACGCGTTTCTCTTGGGAAGTGAAGTGGCTCCGCCGATGCAGTGCACTCAGTACTTCGTACTCGCGGGCGATGNCGTCTGGTTTCCTGATATGTAGAGTGAACGCAACAAATGTTGAGCCATGGTGTCAGCCGCGAGAACTTGGCTTGGACTCTCCAGCGTTACATGCTCCACCCAAGCGAAGGCGTGTTGAACTATCCGCAGTTGGGCGTTGAAACGCGCTGAGGTCTAGGTCGGAGTCAAGAGCTTGGCTGTCCCCCATACACAGTTCATAAAGCACGTAAGGATCAAGAACCTATTGATCGTCCGTAGTTCAACGTCAAAAGTGAGTTCACAGCATACGCCGCAGTCGCAGCCGCCACACAGAGGTACTTATACCCTTGTTTTGCGTTTCAATTTGCACCAGACACACCGTTCTCATCTCATCCTTCTCCATGATCCAGATCACAGAAAGCTCGAAAGCGCAAGAAGCTGGCGCATCGTTTGCGAGTTCGAGTTACACGGAAATGTCATCTCCACCTCCGAGCGACACAAAAGACCGAAGTGTCCTCGCTGCACACCGCGACGTAGACAATCACGATCGTGAATCGATACAACCACCACCATACGAACCCGGCGCAGGATCAAGTTCGTCTGCCTATGCTTCCCAAGTGGCATCAACGTCAACGACACCAGAATCCTCCAACCACCCAGCGAATTACAGGCCTCCGGCATTCAGCCGCCTCCCCTCACAGGGTTCTGCTCACTCCTACTCCACTTTCGGAGCGATGTTCCTACTCGCATCCAGTAAATCCATTGCGAAAGGGTTCCCTGTTGTCCCTCCTCCGTCGATGACGCAACCGCATCCGTTTTCGACACACGATGTGCTAGAGGATGAGTGGAAGAGGTGAGGATCTGTGTATTGACCACGTCGATGTGATGGGCTCTGATGCGTTATGCACGTTTAGTTTCGTGAATGATTTGAATCGCGTCGCAGAGGTTACGGAGAAGGATGTTGAACCGGCTTGGGGGATACCTATAGTAAGCTGGGTTCCGTACGTCAGTAAGTACACATCCAATTCTTGCAACAACATGAGACTCACCTCTGTGAAGACAGCGCAGTAGCCATGGCGTACAAAGCACATCTCAAAAAGAAGCGAGCCTACACCGTCAACGATAGGCTGTACGAATGGAATCATGTATGTTTTATCTTTCTCCGTGACCGTTCGATATTTGGCTGACGGCGGTTCCACTAGTACTTCTTCCATCCTCGAAGGATCGATGTCGCGTTGTTTCGCGGGCACCATAAGGTTGGCAAGGCGCATGAGAGTACGAAGGGGGACTGCCAGGCCTGTGAAAAGGATAAGGATTGCAGTTATCGGTTGTGGGTTCAGCCNTCTGGGTGNCTAGCTGGAAGGCGAGGAGACGGAACCTTCACTGAACCTCCCTCCGAGGATACAGAGCGTTCTTATGGACTTGCATCATATATGAGGATCCATGTATTTTATTACGATTGAACGACGACGATACATTTACTCGGTATATACAACCTACAGAAGCAAAAAGAAAGAAGTCAGAAACTGCTTGAACACATTCATCACAAACAAATGAACGAAACATCAGAAAAGCCGATATTTTCATTTCCCCCGTAGATCTACAAGCCCCCCAAGCCGGGCGAGCTACTCCAAAACGAAGTAGCCTACCATGCGTCCATCCGCGAAGATAGACGTGGCTCGAGAAAGCCTGGGATACCACGAGTTAATTCAACGAATGGATGAACTTAGTTTTTTCGTCCTAAAGAATACAAAAACGGTGAAGGGGAAGTAGGTACTCACTACTTAATGCAAGTACGAGACGGTGGCCTGGTTCGTAAAAGATCCAACCTCCTCCGCGATGTCAGGTATCAGTGTTCCAGCACGCGTCAAAGTATGTCTAGAGAGAAGGGGTGATTAGTTTTCGTCGCGACCACAGTTGAGTTGGACGGTAAGAGTGAGAAAAAGATCAGATAGTGTTTTTGGTATGAGGTTGTCCACCAGAGATTTTGTCTCTTTCGGAAGCAGAACTGAATTTGTGAATCATCACATACATAGGGCGGAGAAAGGGTTTGAAAAACAAGAAGAAAATTCGTGTACTCACCTCTGTCCGAAATAAAGCAACAGGGCGACAATGTTGGAAGGCAGAAGAAGGTAAACGTCCAAGCGCCCGAGCTGGGCGGTACCTTGTTTTATAAACTGTACAGTTCATTTCGATCTCAGACGCGGAGATCCAATCTCGCACCGTTTGGTGGTCGTGAGTTGCGTCGTTGTTCCTGTTCCCAACTTCCTCCACACCATCATCATCGACTTCCACTACCAGCCGTCTAATGAGTATGCGCATTCCTCGTCGCTTTGAATACGCGTTTTTTNCTTGATGATATTTATCCATTCTCGAGTTGGTGACGGTCATCCGATGATCCCTACTCGTAACATGCATCACCAACTGATCCCATTTTTCTTTGCTTCCTTTTTGTTCTCACAAAACGGCGAACTGAATGCTTACCTCGGACTTTTATAGGTTTTTTCGTATTATGTTCGTATCATCGTGATGCTCGCTATATGCTCTGGTGTGGTGGTGAGTATCCGGGCAGAAGCGTTCGCTTGGGATGAACTACGCTAGTGGGCGACGCTTTTGTCATGGGCCCATTGACTAGTACACACCACCCGCTGAAGCTCTGGTTTAACCGTTGCGTTTGGCGTGCCAAATGCTGATGGACTTTTCATTGGCTTTGTCCAGCATATGTGCGCATTGGAAAACTTGGTAGACTACTAACTAATCGTGAGTGTCGGTTTTCGTTTATTTCGGCTGCGCATCCCTTTTCCCCAAACCCGTTTTCTCTCCCGATGGCCGACGATGCTGTTAAACTATACAAGCATATGTCCGACTCTGAATGAAGGACAAATCATGTTCGACTGAGGCCTCAACCTTCTTCTGTGATTTCCTGTGTTCTTTTACATGATCGCTAACTCTATGTTCCAGGATATTCTTGCTTTTTCATGTATCATACCACCGTGTGTTGCTATATAATGAATGGAATACGGCCTTCGATTACAGGTCAGCATCAGCCAACGGTCGCATGCTCGAGTTGGGATCCGGATGACGCCGTCGTCATTGAATGCTGATATTGCTGGTTGAGTATGAAGGGATGTGTCGAACCCAGAGGGACTTCGTTGGTGGTTGCGAACGTCTGAGAGCGGAGGCTCGGAGATGGCATCGCCGTGTTTAAACTTGGGAGTGGTCCACGCATCCAACGGGGAGAAAAGAACTCGTACCTTGTTATCGCCCATGAAAACTTTCAGAACGGTTCCTGACTTCTCTTTCGCAGGTCGTAAGGAATAATCTTGTCGTTGTGGGTGTCATCGGGGCAGAATCGAAAAAAAAGGAACCAAGTCCAGAAGGACCGCCGCACATAAGGCTCCTACGACACAATCCTTTAAGCCTTATACCCCACAGGACCGGCAGTCTGTCCTCGCCCTCATGCGGTTTACCGACCTTGGGGATTAGACAATTCAACTGGTTGCGAGTCAATTCCCTGAGATTCGCCTTGTGCACCATGGTCATCAGAAGGAAGAGCTAGTTTGTGTGAAGCTTTCGACCCTGTGAGATGGATCCTCTCAATCTTGGTGGCTCCTCCAAGGCATGTTCCAGAGTCTCGTCCGCCCTCTTTGGAGGAAGTCTGGAGTAAGAATTTTGCTCGTGATATCCGATACGACCGCTGAAACTGACTACATCTATGTAATAGTGCTATGGAGTCTTGTGCTCATGTGTGCGCACTGAGCTTTTCGCCACCCCACTTCAAAAATATATCTGGCCACAATCCATCTGGGCCTTCGAACTCAGCCTTCCCAAATTCAGTGAAGCCCATGGATTTGTACCACTCAGCCTAGGCAGAAGTATCAGTACCAAGATGCGACGCAAGACAAGCAGTTCTCGCACGTTGGGTCTGTTCTGTGTTGCCAGTGCGATAATCTTTCCCTCTCTTTGGGCCTAGTCAATTATTGAGTACCTTTGACAGAACCAAAGGGGCTGGTGGGCATACCCGAGCCATGACCGTTCGCACGACTGCTGTTGCCTGTCCGCGTCTTTGGTAGTCGGGGTCCGTAGCTACTATGCTGGCGTACCAAGAATCCAGATACTATCAAGCGGCTCAGGCCATCGACAGTCACCCGAGAGGATAAGACCGACCTTGCGGCCAAGCGCAGCGCTCATGGGTACTGAATGTTTATTCGGGAACTGTCAACTTCAAAGTCACCATCAGAGAACCCTCGATGACGAATATCTCACCTCTTTCGTCCACCATTCGATTGTTTCGGGCGATAACGCGGCCATAAAGTCGTTCCAACCTAGGGCGCGTTGTTCCTCGCTGTCGATTATTTTTCTCAAAGAATCTTTCTGCCGATATATGGAAAAGTCTTACGTATCGAAGATTCTTTCACCGGGTTTGAACCACGCGCCTATTGTTCGGATTTGACCTTGTTCATCGTTGACTGTGTAGATGACGCCCGCGACGTTGATAGCCCGCATCATCGAGCGGAACAGCGGTTCTATCAGGGCGTCGTTTCCGCCCGTCATCGTCCACAACGATGGATCTGGTGCAATCACATCATCAGCCCCCTGCTTTCACTCAATCTGAGACTCCCACCTCCATCATAGGCACGGACCAACAAGGCCACGACATGGTCTATCTGCGCATCTTATCCGCTAACTTTAGGTTCAGTTTCCAATGGGAACAGTTTGGAGGGGCCCGTACCGCTAAGGTGGACAACTAGGTTTACCAATGGGGTCACGCTGGCCATAGTGCGCCTTCAATCAGTGGACTGGAGCTGATTGAATTTGGGTGCGTGGTTGTTTATATACCATTTTCTGAGAATGTTCATATGGATGACATTTAGCGTCTACGGATGCGCGCCCAAAGGATCTAGAGATGCGGTTCACAGGATTCCTATTTCTCATGCATACGTGAGCGTGCCCGTTTGCGTCATCTTTGAAAAAAGTTTCTGATGATGAGTTAGTTCGCCTATGGGCGTGGGAGGCTTCAACATTCCTTTGGCTGTGTCAGGCGAAAGATAAAGCCTGAGGATTTGATTGAAGATGGACACGCAAGGTCACCGGTCACCTAGAGAACCATACATGGGTGCGATACGTGAAGCTTCCCCGATGATATCGCTAAGCTGTCGGGCCTGCGAACCTAGGATATTCTTAGCCGCCGTGCACTGGCTAAACTCCATCAAAGGAGGCACATGCACGTACAATCCATCATCCATCTACATCTGTAGGCCCGGATGGAAGCTGGGATCAACATGCGACGTCAACAAGCTCGTTGAGGGCGTATCGTCCGTGGAAGTCATGCCGTATTGGATTTCCCTCGCTCGCATTGTGTGGTATAATTAGTTTCTCCCCTTATTCCCGTCCACAATCATCGCTTGCGCGTAGAGTGGTGTGCACACCATGTCTGACTCCCCCGCTATCGGCTTGGAGCGCGCTATCTATTATGGCTTGGTCTTCATGTGCATCATCTATGGTATGGGAGTTCAGTTCGTCTGCGATGCGAGGAACGTTCTCTGATACCCGTTATCATTGCCCCCAGGTCTTGAAGTCTACATGTTTGCGCACACTGCTTACATCGCTGTATCAAACAGAGTGAAGCACCGCGTCCAAATGTCATACATCGTTATTGGAGGCTTGATGCTCGCGCTAGTCACCATCGCCACCTTCGTCAACATCGTCTTCTTGGAGTTTATGTGGATCGACCACCGTGATGTCGAAGGTGGTCCGTTGGGGTACTTGGCAGCCAACAGTTCAATTTGGTGGCAAACCCTAGGCACCCTCTCGGACCAGTTAACAAACTTCTTGGGCGATGGTTTGATGGTAACCCGCTGTTTTTCTGTGATGTCGAATAAGGCTGACCCCTCAACTTTATTCGACTTTCTAGCTCTACCGCGTTTACATCATCTGCGATTCGGGCCTCCTTGTCCTTATTTTCCCCGTTCTATTATACTTGAGTTCCATTGGTCGGTTTTCTCCATTGATCGCTAGCAACGAGAATGAAGCTCACGACATTTTCGTAGCTATGGCTCTCCTCACAGTCGTTCAAAGTGCCGTGCCTGGCAGCAACTTCTTCGTAGGAAAGACCGTCAACTTCGGCGTTCCATGGGTCGCTCTTTCCGTCACCATAAATGTTTATTGTACGGTCGCCATCGTCTGGCGCCTCTACCTAGCGCGAAAGCAAATGCAGGAGCAGATCGGTCTAGCTCCAGAGATTATGGATACGTATACCGGCGTTACGGCTATCCTCGTGGAGTCTTCACTTCCCTTTAGTGTCCTCGGCATCGTGTTCGCTGTCACCTTTGGAAAGAACCTCGATGCGGGACCACCCTTCGCTTTTATCTGGGGTACTTTCTGCGTAAGTTTCTACCATATCTTAGGGTTTGACTCATCGCCTGACCTCAAGTGATGGTTCTAGGCATTGTCACCCCAGTTTATCCTCTACCGTGTTGCATTAGGGACAGCTTGGTCCCGGGACATTGCTTCCCAAATTCAGAGCCAGAGTCTCGAATTTGCCAGCGTCTCGAGGGGACACACTGCTTCTTCTGCTACCCAGGGAGTCCCACCTTCTACGTTAGTCGAGAAGTCGTCGTTCGTGAACGCTTCGAGTGGTTCGGACGTTGCACTACACGCAGTGTAAAAGCGTCAAGGCGCTCCCCCTTCCCCTATACTATTTTCTTGAGGTCTACATTTCTTGTTTCTTGTCGATTTGTATGAGCAGTCATTGATCTCCCCCGGTTGCGACTATAGAGTAACCTCTCATGATCGCCCCCCTACTCCATTGACGTATCCCATGCGTTGCCCGACGAAAGCATCCCACCCTGTACTGATGCGATTGCAATAGTTTCATCGAATCGGTGAACCTGGCGCCCGACATGATCGTCAACAGTCGGCTCCCAACCCTGGGCTGAGACAGCTCGAGGAGACCTGATTGAATTTGGTACTCTATCGTTGAAGCGTCTCGTTTGATCACAAACCTTGTCCAGTTGGAAGTGATTTTTCCCATCAACTACCGCAACAATGATACTAATGGCGAATAGAATATAGAACCTAGCCAAATCAAGTAGGAACTTGGTGCTGTCCATTCACAGCAAATACGCCTGGCCTCTTTTGTCAAACTGTTCCGAGGACTACGAATCACCACGCCAGATCTCATGCCGCGGCTACCACCCCGCTCGCCGGTATTATCATTGACATGAGAATAGACATAGGCTTTGATGAAGATGAGTATGAGGATCYTTTTTTTTTGTCGGACGGACGCGAACATCTTTGTTTTACCGCCCGGTGTCAGTAATGGCGTTCTGCGCTGCTTCTACCCGAAGCTCCCTCATCCTACAGGAGTATATCCGTACTCTATGATCATCAGATGACTTAGTTGTATCACCAACATTCAGACGACCATAATTTGAGTTCCGTAGTTATCGAGGATTGTAAACCAGAAGATGAAGCAGCTCCCCAAGTCTCTCAGAGCAGTATTCAAGGGCCCGTTCCAGAGAACAATCTTTATGGGTGGCAATGAAGATATACCTACAGAAGGAAAAAGACAGGATTGCATACTTCATTGCTGCTTGGAAGACACATCAACGTCTCCCATATCGAGCGCGTCGTTCCAATCAGGGGCAGCATTTCAGGGGCCCATCGGACTTGCGAGTTTCCAATTCGACCGTGGATTGGCTGACTTCTTCCCGAAGCCGCATGACTGTTCTCATCAGGAGAAACTCCTCAGGCCTTGAACAAGCCTTGAGATTCCTCATAGAGGCTTTGTTTGACAGGAAAAGCAAAGGTGTCAGACTCCGAACCAAGGCAGAAGGCATGCGATGTGAAAGTGATTGCTTGACTTCTTATCCGAGTAGCCAGAATCCACTCGATAATTGCTTCTTAGCTAGAAAGAGCTCGCAGAGTCCCACATAATTCTTTTAATCAACTTGGGATCAACCCCAGCAAATTTGTGTCTAACATGCAAGTCTGATATGCAAGCAGAATTGTCAGTGTCATGTCAGAGCTCACATGCTTCGTCTGATATGAGATGGCTCCAATAAAATTGGATATGATGAGTAGAGGATGAGAGGGAGTGCCACTCTATAAGAAGGGAGGATGTACTTCGACCGACACCCAAGCTCAGACTTTTGCAAGCAATTCCTCGCAAAATGAAACTCAACCTCGGAGTCCTCGTCACCCTCGTCGTTGTCTACTGCGACATTTCTCAAGCTATCGCCGTACCTCAAGTCGACAAACGTACGCATCTCGAGTCCCATATCTTTACTGTCTCTCATACATATATTATCAGGTGCGGTCTCCGTGGGGGAGATCAAGGAACTAGCACCGGCACCACTCCTTTGGCTTAGGAGCACAACCAATTAGCGACTGACGTGAGTGGAAACACTCAGTATAGGCACAAGTAGCTGATACCAGCTTTTGTGAAGTCATCGCGCTACCTTCATTTCCCCTAATAGAGTTCCGGTCATTATCTTTGCTTGAAGACGGGCGGTTGGAGTGGAGAAATCAGAAATATGTTCAGTCGACAAAATGAACGCGTCCCCCTTGCCCCTGTCCTCCAATTTGGTGTTGTAAACTCGATGTTCATCTGTTCAGCGCTCAGCGTCTCAACGTTCATCCCTTTGCCTGCTAAAAGCGAAGGAACAGGGACCACAGCTAAGAGCGAGATATCCAGGAGAGCCTATCGCACATGCGGCAAGCGCATCCACATACCTCGATCCTGTGTCTCTTGAATTGCCGATTCCATCAGAATCCAGTTGATCGGGAACTGTGCTTACCGCGGGAGGTTCCCAAAGCAGATTCCACAGATACGTGCCTTCGAGAAGGGTGAAACGAGATAAATAGCTTCAAAGCAGCGCACCTGTGTTTCATCCCAGAAGTGATTTGGAATCGTCGACTGCACACTATGAAGCTCACTTCGGCCATCTTCTTCGCTCTCTCTATACTCCACGCTCAGGCGGCACCAGCTCCGAACGCAGAGAAAAGTGCATCAAAAGTCTTCCTGCATCTCCTTCCTCGAGCTATTACTGATGGATATCACGAATACAGGCGAGCTAAACGCGCTGGCACCAGCCCCGTTAGACTGGTTAAAGAGTACCACTAACTAGAGATACTGTTCCCCTCATGTCAGTCAAGATTTTGCTCCCGAGTCTCAATCAAAGGGACTGACCAACTATTCAACAGACGTTGGAATCAGACCTGAGCTTTCTGACTTTGATTAGAATGAAATACCACAAATCTCCGCGACCGCAGTCCGACGGCGAGCATCTTGAGCGAATAAGGCCAAATTAGGGACGCTCCAGGAGCCCCTTTTGAGAGCCAGAGGTGCTAATGAGGCCACACCTCACGTCCCCACCCTCTCCTCCGTGGGGAAACGGGTCCAAACTAGAGCTCAGACGCCAACTGCGGTGCTGAATATTGACAGGATTATTTATGTTTCAATCATTCCCGTCAATTACAGCATGAGCTTGAGTTCCCCGTTTTCATCATGACCGTGGATCTACGCCTACGTGACACGTTAGGTCCGATGAAACTGGGAATAGGAATAACCGCACCGTTGACTCCAGTAGCAGCCATTTACTTCCCGCTATAAGAAGACTTGGCTTTTGCTTGGCCGTAAACGGTAAACACCCAACCCTTACGCATTATGAAGTTCAACTTCGTCACACTCGTCGTCCTCGTCATCATCTACAGCACTTATGTGGAGGGCCTCGCCCTTCCAAAAGATAAACCAGGTCTGCACGTCATTGATGTTCTTGATTTTGCCTGCTAAGAAGATTCGCTGTAGACGAAGCCCAAGGGCTGGCACCAGCACCACTAGCGTGGTTAAACGAGGTAGCAAAATAGCAGGCCGCCGCTGTCTCTGTGAATGTAAGCAAGAGCTTGAGCGTACAGGGAACCTACCTTAACGGCACACCGATTCCCCCCAACAGCCCTTTCTGTCCCTTTGGCCGTATTTCCTTATGTGGACAATGCTATGCGTTGAGTAGCACAGAGTACATAGTAGCATGTTGTGATTGTGTGGCGCAGTGTACGTAGCGCCCTTAATCCTCGAGATATTTCCGAAATAATCATAAGTTTCCGCTGGAGAAGTGTGGCAGTTCATACTTATGACTATTCCGAGAAGTTGAATCATTCACGGCGCGATATCGCATTGTGGGCTAAGATTAGAGCCCTACCACAAGATGGACGTTCGAATTACTGCCGTATTGCTAATTATCGGTAAGCAGGCGGTATCTGGTATTTGTGTTGATGTATCAGTGCATAAATAATCACCGCTCACGGAAAGCTCACGGTGACATATATATTCACAGTGACTTCGGGCAGAAGGTTGTTCCACGGGACCGAGCAACCGAGAAGTACCCAAGATCCAGCTTCCACGGGACAGGCGGGTCACCTTGGTGATAGCAACACATACTTGTTAGAGGATGGATATAGCACAGGCAGATATGAAGCCTGCCCACCTTCTATTGTTCATCAAAATTTAACAGCGTGTCTATTTCGGCAGGGCTGTGGATATATTTGAACCACTGGTGTGCATCACTTTGGGGGCTTGCGGTCGGTTTGATGTATCATTCATTAAAATGGTAAACACAATACCACTACTCTGAATTCCATCCAACTTTGATAGCCTGCGATAAGGTGGGTATCAGTGTGAAAACACCGATATACGTTTCAGCTTACCTACGATCCGACGGCCACTGTTGTGTTACTATCACCATGAGCTTCTACGAATAAACTCCAGTCCGCCCAATTCTTCCTCAACACGCTGTATGTGACCTCAATATCTCGGCAGATATGGACCGCTCCCACCCTATCCTCCGTGAAATTTTTCTGAGAAAAATCTCCCGGTTCGAGCGTCAGATCCGGACGACAGAGTGCAAGCTCTCTGATGTAATTTAGGCAGTGCTGAGTATGCGCCCATTGAGTTGAGTTAGTGCTGACCACGAGGGCTTTACTGAACATTTGAATGCAATGAAGCTGGTGGAAAACGCTCGCGATGAGGGTGCGTGCTTCAGTCCCGTAACGATATGTTCCCGAGCCTGGAGGATACGCGTAGTTCCAATCGAGAGTGCCCATATCTAAGTCGGATGGATCGTAGTGAACTGTCTCTTCAAAGACCATTTTGACGAGGGGTGTAGGAGTGTCGATCGTCCGAGGGTAGTCGTCACCAGGGAATCCTGCAGACTTTGAGAAGGGTCGTTAACTTCCATCAGTGGAGCACTCACCTTGGTACGAATTAACTAGACTTGTTACATCGTAGGCATTGTATGGATGTGACTGCGTATATTGAAGGAGGTTCCCTGTGAGCACGACGGAGACGACAGCGGCGAGGCCAAGTACCACAGTTTGTAACGACGCAGTGTGCACCATCTAGGACTACCTCGTTGATTGAAGTTAATAGGGAAATTCCTTCAAATAAGTTACGAGTCATGTAAAATCACGGTTCTCACATACCTAGCTATATGGGCTTGGTGGAACTTGACACCACGCCTGCGGAAACGGAGGCCGTTCATATCTGATGCTACTGTCGGCTGAAGTCTAGACATGATATCAGCGCTGTTTTCAATTGGACGTGGTATGTCCACACCTTGGTCCGTTCAAGCTGTGGTTTCTTCCTTACGTCCCATCGACTGGTCGCCATGAAAGGCAGCACGGCGTGGATGGCACTCATACTATGCGTCGTACTCTGTGCATTGAAAGCAGCTTTATTCCATTATCTCGCCAGAAGCCACATCGGTCAGTAGGGTATGCTCTTGATTGCGATAACGAGCTGACTCCGGGAATACTCCAGTGACAGACCCGTCATGGAGGAGTCTCCAGACGAAAACCATTCCCGTAGTCGCGATGGTCATTGAGGAAACCAAGCACTTCCAAATGGATGACGATGAAGAATGGGCGTCTCTCTCCCCAAACAATGGCATCGTCCACATCGACAACGAGCCATTTACCATCGCCATGTTCCACCAGCTTCGCTGTCTAGACGTCATTCGCAAGGGCATCGTCGACCTGCAGGACACTGGTAACACGATATCAACACCAGCAACACCCAGTCCTCTTCAACGGCACTGCATCAACTACATGCGCCAAACAGTCCTGTGTAGAAATGACGTTGACCTGGACCAGGCGTTAGGTAACCCCGTACCCAACGCCTACCCGGATGGGTACATGTGCAGGGACTGGAGGGTGCCTTTCGTCTCTCTGTCTCTTACACTGTACGCTCGATAGGTATGCTGTTCATACACCTTCTCGTCTCTCTGTCTCTTACACTGTACGCTCGATAGCGATCGAGCTACTTTGATATATTTCGCAGTCGCCCGTGCTCTCTTGCCCAGAGACTGAGTCCCACGCCCAGAGAGATGAAGGATGATGGGCAGGGACATCAGCCGAACCCAAGGAAAGGGAATCTCTGATGCAGAGAGGACCCAAACCAAAGGCCGAGCTCAAGCCAGAGAAGGACCGAGGCGAAGATCCGTAGGAGCGGGATGCCGAGGAGGAAGTGAGGCCCAATGAAGCTGAAAGGACATATTGAGAAGCTGATCGCGGGGAGTGTCAATGTAAAGCTTGTATGCATCACTACGCCAACGACCCAGTTGTTGAATTAGATGATCAGGGTAGCCCGCCGCGGCTGCGCTTGACGCCGCACCCCGACGAAAGCTATGACCCGAGAATCCGGATGGGTCGCAACCAGCGAGAAGCAAGGAAAGCTTGAGACGAGCGATGAAGTTGTCCCTGGTCAGGGGTAGACCATCAGAAGAAACGAAGAGGGGAGAGTTAGGAGGTCGAGGGTCGGACTTGAAAAGTTGTTGAAGTGCGGAAACGGGGCAGGTAGAGGTACCGGGAGCGGCAGCAATGTACAGGGGAACCCCCTTTCGGAAGGGGTCCGTTTTGGAAGAAGGGAGAGTAACAACAATGAAAGCTGCGTCATCAAATGATGGCTGAAAATCCACGGACGCGCGAGTGAGGTGAACGGATGGGTCAAAAGAGTTGGCCTTGGCCACAGTAAATTCCCCGCAGCGAAGAAACCCTGCGAAAGCAAGTTTTGCTGCTGCCTGGAAAACAATTAATTCGTGTGAGGTGGGATCATTGAGTGCGATCTTCCGAAGGATCTCGATTGTGATTGGTTGCTTGGGGTTGCGTGAGCGTTCCCCTTGGTATCTGCGGATGCCACGGATGACACGTTGGACCATGGGAGACTCGCAGCTGGTGAAAGGAACATCAGCATCGACGTGGAGGGAACGAACGGCGGACAAGTAGGATTTAATAGTCTTGGGCTGTAGCCCCTTGTTTCCGAGGAAGGAGACCCATTCAATGATGGCGGTTTGAGATGCCGGGAGGATGGATTTGTCAGTGTTGAGGTATTGTGGATGAAGCTGGATGAAATCGACGAAGGACTTTTGGCCGGTTTGGTAAGTTGCGCGTGTGGATGATGCAAGCCCGTGCCAAAGGTAGAATGCGGCGCGACGCGAGAGGTGAGAGTGGACTTCAAACCAGTAATTAGGGGGTTGGGCGAGGAGGGCTGTTTGTTCAGCGATGGTGAAAGTTCAAATAAACGAGCATATAAAAATCGAGAGGCAGCGTCAGCAATGGCATTATCAACAGAAGAAAGCCAAGAGGAAGAAATGGAAAATTGAAGAGAAGCCGCAAGCATGAGTATCAGCCGCAAAAGCGACGCAAGTTCGGGTGACCGTGAGTGTCCGTTGACCAGACATAAGTAGGCCGTGGTGTTATCAATATGAAACACAACCTCGGAGTTGGTCCAAAGATGCCCCCAACGGAGGATAGCGTGAAGGACCGCGTAGAGTTCCTTGAAATTAATGTGCCGAGCGCGGAATCGACGAGGGACCCGAGAGGCGAACCAACGATTACCAAATGTGCCCCCTATACCCTTTGTGCCACTGGCGTCAGTAAACACATCGAATCTGGGGATATTGCGGGGAGGAATAATGGAAATCCCATTCCAACGAGCAGCATATGTATGCCACCAGCGAATCTCAGCGCGCGCGGCTTTCGACAGGTGGCGGCGGGAAAAGGGGGATGATAGGGTCTTTGAAAATTCAATGATACGGCGTAAGAAAGCGCGCGAGTAGGGGATTACTTGACTGCAGAAGTGCAAGTACCCTAACAACTCCTGTGTTTCTAGGAGTGATGCCGATGATTTTAAGAATATAGTCATCCGAAGGGGATCACTTTTTGCGTTGTTAGCGATTTCAGTGAGAATGCATCAAGCATCGCATCGCATACCAGTGACGCTTGTCTATCCCATGATGCGATCTCGCCGCCCGCCTGGGCTCTGATCAGCTGAGGCTGGAACTCTATATGGAACAACTCAAGCTGACTCACGTATAAACAAAGGGGAGGAGAATCGTTGGGATACCACGCCGAGGTTATGCTTTTCCGACGCTCTGAGTATGATGCCCTGCCATCAGCTGACGATGACAGAACTTCAGACCTAGGAAGAACGGAAACGAAAGGTGAGACAGAAAGCACTCGAAGAGTTCACACTTACTGAGTGAATGACGTAGAACGTTCCTGTGAACCTGGGACATCGAGCACTCGACTAGACACTATCGCTCGTTGGTCACTCTGTATCATAGCTGCTTGCGCCCTAGTGGATTCCCTAGCACTCTATCGTTGGTACACGGATACCAGAATCACGAAGTTATCAGACCTACCCCTACGATCGTCGTACGCCGCCTTGGACACTCTCTATAAAGAAACCACCAAACCAACGAAAGCTCGGGGACCCATCATCAACCTACCCAGAGCTTTTGCGTTAGTCAACTCTTCGACCCCGAATGCCATCATAAACCCACCTGCGGAGACTTGGATGACACCAAAAGGTGTTGTGCCGATAGGGACTCGACGTTTCGTGGTATCGGACGAGGTATGCGCACTTCCCACCACTATCGTCTTGGAGTGGGCCGCTAACGCCGACCAAGGTATCTTCGATAGCGCAATTCCGTGTCATGGATTTCGGGATGGAGAAATGCAGCTTGACGGTCGTCGTCCCTCCACAAGCCTACAACACATCCACCTACGATGGTGGGGCGATACGTGGCGTAGGTCGGGCAGACGGAAAGGTCGAAGTCAACATCTGGAGACTCCAAGCTGACTCTCGGCTCAATTTCAAGGAATTAAGTTGGCATACGCGACCAAAGCGCTCGGAGCTCTTGGGCAGCTTAGTTCTGGGTTATGACACGAAACAAGAGGCAGGACCGTTCCCGAGTGCGTCGAATTCGTACCAGACTATTGAAGTGAGCGGGAGCGGGAAGGGTGGAGTCGTTGAAGTTTGGGCTGGATTGAGAACGCCGATCGGTGAGTTCTTTTGTGAGATTCGACTGGTGAATAATGGATAACAAACGACGTAATTCGTAGGCTTATATATGAATCAGTATCAGACAATATAAGTAGACATGCAGGGCGAGGACCTACTGTTGCTTCCTAAGATACGTTTCCGTCCCCTGCGCGAGGATAGAGGACGCTATAGTATCATCAGCCCAAGCAGTACTACAGCTCCCGACTTCATGTTGATTCCGTTCAGACCGGGAGCGACAGGAGCATGAAAGACAAATCGTCTCCTAAGGCGCGTGGTTGCTTCTTGAGTGAAACCTGCCGTGGTTCATGGCATCAGTTTCAGTCATCTATCATAAGATTGCCAGAGAGTGTGGTCCCGATGTCGACATTGTGGGGGCCACAGGATATATAAACGTTGTATGGGGTTGCTTGGAGGGTTGACTTACCTATCACCATGTCTCAACCAAAGCCTATTGCGATAATCACTGAATACTTGACAGGTACGATTGAGCAAAGTTCTTTTCGTTGTTCAGTTTGATCGAGAGCATGTAGATGTGCAAGTAGAGCACATTGTCAAATTCCTAGTCAGGGCATTCAGCGGAGGTCAGTGTTCCCTGTTATTGATGTACGTTTGACGGTAGAATTCACCAAAGAATTCCGCCCAGACTTATCAGTAGCCTCTATGACGGGCGGAAACGACGACCTAGTACCACTGATGTTCCGCGCCATGTTGAGAGGGATCAATTTGTCCGGAACGCTGTACACGGTATGCGATGAAGCAGGGGAAATTCGTAGCGTAGGCGGGTGGTTCAGACCAGGCGTCCGTTTGTTCGACAGGTACGATTTCTTTTCCATCAGGCTTTTGTAACGAAGTTCGATTCAAAGAGAGCAGCGAAGAGCAGCGAGCTCTTGGATGGAGTGATTTCATGGATGCGCTATCGCCAGAAGCTAAGGAATGGTGGACACAAGAGGTTAGCTGCGGTCACGCTCAGCCTCGAAATCTAAAATACTAAGCACTTACCTCGCCTCTCAGTTTCCTCAGAGAGGCGTTGAGCCTATGAGCAGGGCACTAGGAGACAAGGTTAGTGCAAGCGTCGCGCTTCTCTACGAAACCTGCTCACTTTGCAAAGTTCTTGGACTCTTGGTTCGCTAGTCTTCTCGCAACGGATCCGGATTATCAGCGAAGGGGATTTGCAACAGCAATTGTCGAAGCTGCGTTAGAACAGGTAAGTACCGTAAATTCGAAATCCACAGAGCCCGAACGACTCACGAACAAATCGCGTTTTGTTAGGCGAAGCAGGATGGTAAGATCGCAGTTTTGGCTACGCAGAACGAAAGCAACGTAGGTCGTAGACACACCCCAGAAGGCACCCGAAGAGCTGACTCAATGACTACGCCTGCTTTCCTAGATGAACTGGTACAAATCGCTGGGGTTCGAAGTCTTCGGTCGCGTAGATTTTGAGGGTCCACGAGGGCCGTGGCCGGATATCTTCTTGAAGCATGACTGCAAGTAAATATCCCTAGATATCGAGCACTTCAGAGACACCGTCGAGGAGAAGGCTCGTACAATGCGAAGCGTGAAGAGATGGATGTAGTTCAAGTTCAACAACGGAAAGGCGCATGGTGACCATTTTTGCTTCACTCGACTGCGAATCGGACTTTGTGTGTATGTTCGACTGATAAACGGAGAGTTTATTGAAGCGAGCGGTTGGTACGGCGAAAGGACGGGGAGCTCGGGCTCGGCGTTCGGGCATCAATCGGATGACCATAGGGGCTAGGAGTCTTTTAGCTCGAGACTCAGACCGGCGTCGTCGCGACGGTCACTAAGGACATGCACACGCTCACACTTGGACATACAGATATTAAGCTATCATTGCATATCAACAGTCTCATTTTCAGCATACGATAACGAGAATGTAATTTTCGTGGCCAGCACTGTGACCAACGATGAATTCAATCGTTTCTGGATACCACTCGAGTTATCGTTGGCGCGCCCACTTCGAGTTGGGCGATTATATTTACCAAGCGAGGCTACGAAAAAATCTTGCTTTTTCAACCACTCTTCTTCGCCTCACGATACTTTATCCGGAGGGCTTGCAAGACCATAACCGCTTGCGTCCACTCTGCATCCCGTTCCTCATCTTCGATACCAAGTGACTCCGTGTGATCCAAAGAACAGGTTTCTGGCAATATCCGGCTCATGAAGAGGGCGACAGAGATTGGAGACTGTATGGGCGATTTCGAAACGTCGAGTGCTCCCAAGCATTTGAAGCGGACACTTGGGTCGGGGACGTGGTCCAAATGTGATGTTGTGTCGCAGGATAGATAGATGCTGAGATATTTGAGTGAGTTGCATAACGGCGCGATAGATGGAAGGGCCGAGAGAGAAAGGGAAGGCTCTGACTCGGGAGCTTCTCGGGAGCACCCAATCTCGAGGCTGCTGAGTAATGGGAGTGCCGTTACGAGACTGACCAGCTGGACCTCGGTCATCTCAAAGGGGACTGGATATGCAATGGCCAACGTCGCCAGGCGTTCGCAGGAGAATAACGACTCGAAGATTGAAAATGGCAGCGGGTCGACAAAGTCAATATGCTCCTCAATCTCGTCTTCATCATAACTGATCACCAATCCGGTAAGAAGCGGGACATGGGAAGCCACCCATTCGGTGATGGTCAGATAGTTCTCCGGCTGGATCGCCTTGTATTCCACGAGTCGCAGACTTGTAAGAGACACGGGCAAAACCCATGATTTGAGAAGGGAAGTGGCTGGCTTTAGCCATCCATCCAGTTCAAAACTCTCCAATAGGGGAAAGCTGTCCGATCCAAGTGCGCAAGAGAGAGATCCGCTTAAATTAGCGGGCGATACGTAGTGACCTTCGAGCGATTTCAGCAGAGGTAATTTTGAGATCACCGCCATGACTTCAGGCATGAGAAGCATTGTTGGGATATGAATCCGAGTTAAAGACCGTAAGGCTGCGAGAGCTTCAGCAAGGGGCTTCTGGATGGATTGTTTGTCGGACCTTGCAAACAAGAACAATGTCTCCAAGTTCGGAATGCAAGAGGGGAGGCAGCTCAGCGTGAGCTCATACTCTTGCTGTGTTGTTATGCGGCCTTCAATTTCGTCCTTGAGATGGAGTGTGGTTATTGACGGCGAGGCGAGCAACTGGATATCAATGGGATCGCAGGTGCAGTCCAAACGAGTTAGGTTTGGCAAGAAAGTCCCAGAGTACGGGCGATTGAGCCCTGCGATAGCGTATACGCAGGGATGAAGTGACGATCGGGAGCAGTGGAAATTCCGTATCCTGTAGTGATATTTCTGGAAGCTAGACCAACTGTCCTTCGAGATGGGCTGAGAGAAGCACTACAAGTAGTGAGATAAGGATAGGGATTAATAGTGCATAAGCAGGTAAAAGCTCACTAAAAAGCGGCGACTTCCGTCCCAAGAGAGGGGAGCAAGGAGCTGAAAAAGCTGATGGGCAGATACGGCGTGCCATTTGTGGTCAAAAACAACTTCGGACCAATCCTTGCATACCAGTGCGATGTCACTGAATGGGGTCAAAACAGAAAGATAGGGTACAAGTTCTCTTAAAATGTCGGGTAAATGAAGAGCGCGGTGACTGGTCCTGGCCATCGTCGGTCTGGCGTGCAAGTTGCGTGCAGTGAGCGTATTGTTGCACCGATATTGTTGGCAACTCAATTTGACGGTTAGGGGCTACTACGACCACGTGACAAGGCATCCCTCAACCAATCTTCAACTAAGACTTGTCTTCAACTTCGTTCCAGGTTCGTTCTGCTTCCAAGTTCTGAAACATTCAAGTGGAAGAACATCAGCCAGTACACATCCACCTCGAGGATGTCCAGTCACCGCGCTCTTCATTTACCCGACTTATTGAGAGAAATACTGCAATATACGTCCGAGGACGACTTCTACGCCCACACACTCGTTTGCAAGGATTGGTCAAAGGTTTCCCTCAATTTCGCATGGCGCGACGTCCCAGCAAAGCAGTTATTCCAGCTTCTTGCTCCCCTCTCTAAGGGTGACGCTCGTCGTCTTCCTGTCAGTTTTTTAATAAACACTATCTGGTCAACATTTACTCATACTCATGCAACGTTATACAGTCATTTTCTCGGCCCATCACAAGCGACGATTGGCCCCGATTCCTGAAATACCACCACAGGATACGGATACTTTGCTGTACCGAGTCGTCACTTCATCCCTCCGTATACGCTCTCGCTGGGCTCAATCGGCCATACTTAGGGCCTTTCTTGCCAAACTTGACTCATTTGAACTGCACCCCCGACGCCACTTACATCCAACTGTTTGCTTCTCCATCCATCACTTTTCTTCAGCTCGAAGATGGAAGTCAGCTCAAAACCGGGAGAGAGCATGAATTAATGCTGAAATACCTCCCCATCTGCATTCCAAATCTGGAGAAGCTTATGTGGTTTAGTGACCCTGATAAACCATCCATTCAGGAAGCTTTCATCGAGGTTCTCCCGTCTCTGCGGTTCTTGAATCAGCTTCATGTCTCAACAAAGCTCCTCACACCTCAGATCATCGAGTTGCTCTCGAAATTGCCTTTGCTGAGGCTACTGGAAGTCCGTGGCTGGACTGTCGACCCAAAGGAAATGCTTCCACTAAGTGCGGAGAGCTTCCTTGCTTTAGAATCCCTGGAACTTGACGCACACTTACGGTGGATCGCCCCATTCTTGCAATCATGGGTTTCTCCCGTGTCCCTCAAGACGCTGTCCCTCGTAGAATATGGAGACATCTCACCTGAGAGTTATCCAACCATTACCAAATGGGCCGCTCGCAATGCACCGCTACTTGAAAGCCTTTCTCTTGAATTCCCCGATTACGTAGATACTTCCGAGTCCCCACTACCGTTTTCAGTTTTTGAACCATTATTCTCCTGCAAGCACCTATCGTTTCTCATGATATCGTATCCCGTGCCCTTTCGGATGACTGAGGCCCAACTGGTCACTCTCGTGAGGGCTCTCCCATTACTTCGCCATCTGTATATAGGAATGGTCAATGAACCTCCACCCGAGTCACCGTCCCTTTCGCTTTCCGCCCTTTCATCCATTGCGCCTTGGTGCGACTCTCTTGAATCCCTAGGCATCCATATATCCTTCAGAGGACCAGCTTCCTTGGAAGACGTTCCCACCCCGGTTGTCCCTTTCAAGCACCTGAAGACCCTCGACGTCGGACTATCCCCCATTCACGAACCCGTCTCCGTTGCCCTTTTCTTGCACAGGATCCTACCCAACTCTTGTGAGCTGATAGTCCCAGATTTGATAGGTGACGATCAAGATGAAGGCGAGATCGCCGAATGGCCGCAAGCGTTGCAAGCCTTAAGAGCCCTTTGGATAGTCTATGACAGAATTCCATCTACTTGTTGATGTGCGGACACCCTCGACAGGGGGGAACGCCAGTATGTAGGGAACACCAGCGTGTAGAGGCGGTCCCGGTCAAACTTGGCTTCGGGTTCGGTGTAAGTTTGAAAGGCAGACTTGAGTATGTGTGTGCTCAGTCGACAAATACAAAAATTGACAATGTAACAAAACCTACAAGAGTGGAGAGAACAAGGAGAGAATTCCAAAACTACTGTAAACAGCGTATGTCGAACAGAACACCAGAAGGTGTCGAACGGATGAAGAACCGCAGGAGCGTATCTGATGTCGGGAAGATAACAACAAAAACATATATGATGATATAAAACCAAAGCGAAGAAGGTAGCATTTGAGAAACAGATGGGAAGAAGCGAAGAGAAATTGAGCATCGCAGTCTTAAGATTGTACACCGCCACCACCACCTCGTCTCCCTCGCCTCGCTTTACCATTCTTCCTCCTACGCTTTGCAGCACCTTCATTCTCCTGGACATCATCGTACTCCATAGGACGCTCATAACTTTCCGGACCATTCACATGTCCATGTCCATTTCTTCCCTTCTCCCTTGCAAGCGACTCATCCCTGTCCCTCTTCGACGGTA
>JAPEVF010000534.1:0-31583 GCA_029747585.1 Pleurotus djamor
TCCGCAAACCCGTCGCCAAACTTGCAGCAACCTCCCGCCAAAGGAGCCCAAGCAGATCGAACCACCCCAACCCCGCCACCAATCGCGAAGCCCAATCCCTCCAAGCTGACCTCTCTCCCATCCCCTCCTGAATCGTCCCACCTACCCCCTCAAACCTCACANGGACGGCGGTAACCCACCTCTTGAACTTCCCACACCTCAGGTCGTTGTTCCATCCAAGCCTTCCTATCTTTCCCCGTCAGCTTCTAACAAATCCCGAGCCTCCTCGACGTCATTTGCTCCTCTGTCGGCACAAACTCGCGTACCTCGAGCTCAGGTCTGTTCTCTTCTTTTTCTGGCTGTTGTGACACTTTCTCAATTGTTGCTAGCCTCCTCCCTCACATGTCTCGTCGCCCATACCCTCGCATATATTCCCCAATGTACAGTCCAACCTCCCTCCCTTGGTACCGGCACCCTCAACTTCCACGCCCCCTCCGTCCAACATACCTGTAAGCAGACTTGTGGATCCATGACATATCTCTGATGCACCAACAGCCACACCCTTCGGAGCGCAACCCATCTGTCTGGGCTCTCCACCACCAAAGCCTGATTGACGCAATTCTCACCCGCCGTACCGCTATATTGCATCATAGATCTGATATCGAGAAGTGGGAAGCGGACATCGAGGCTATGGAGAGAGCGTTGCACACATCCATTGTTCTGTTCCGCGGCCAGTTTGATCGTACTTAGCAAGGACACTATTTTGCTACCATCTTCCAAATAGTACACTGTCTGTCACGCATGCTTTATACACCACTCAATGACAATCTTGTGTTTTTGTGTCAGCTTGAGCCGTTTTATCTGCCCAATCAAACACATACCTCTCCCCGGCCAAGCTCCGTCGACCTAACCGGCCATCACTTAACTATCTGACATTACTCCGCAACGGACGACTGTTACTTGTTACACTTTTGGTATCACGGAACCCCACGTTTGCCTCCCAGTACAACGTAATCTCATGAATCCGCTCCCCCCTCCGAGTATCAATTCGGAATTATCGTCCACCTTGCTTGATCCTCCTAGCCTTGTCTCACAACTTCAACGAGTCCATGGGTTGACCAAGAGGAAACTCCGCGGTGCCAATCCCGCTCGACAACCATTTTTCCGAGAAAAATCTCCCATGACCGTATCACCTTGGCCTCTCCCTTTGCACAATCCGAATCTCTGGATACCTCAAACGCAGCTGGGGAATGCAGCGTCAGCAACCTTCCTCAACTGCTTGGAAAGGGGCAGACAGACGGAAGGCATTAGTCCTGGAGTAACTGACCTCCGCTTTCACCCCTACAATGAGAAACGAAGGAGTAGGCGCCGTCCTGGCCAGGAATACTCCCGTCGAACGTCTTATTCCTCTTCATCCACGGAAACGCAAATTTCGACCGAAATGAAACATCGCCCGGCTTCACACTCATCTGTGTGCGATGAGTACATTCCGACATATCAAGTTGTGCCCGGTCCTGAGGTTGCACGCAATGGCTCAACCGACGACGGCGGGGTTATCCCCCCACCACCCTGGCTTCAGCCTCAGTACGCTTTAGATAAGCTTCACGACGCGCCTGATAATAAGCGATTCAATAAGGATGTCACTCCGCCATTTGTTGGACATCTCCTCTACCCGAACACCCTCATTATTAATCCATCCGTGCCTCCAAACACATTGTTTCTGGAGCATTCACCAGTTGTCCCTCCACACGAAATGGTGTTGAGCACCACGTGCCAACCCCCCACTATTTCACCTCCGAACCGAGAAGTGCAGGCAAAATCCGCGGCGCCGCTGAATACCCACACGGATTATCATCTCGACGCCCTGCCATATTTTCCACCGAGCGTCGGTGACGAACCCTTTTTCATTGCGGAGGTCTTGACACAAAAGCAGCCCTCTGTACAAGTTGAATCCACCAGAGTTTGCATCTCCACGACTCCCAACGACACGAATGTGACATCCGGTTTAGCCATTTCACCCTCCGGCCTCCAACGTGAAATCCAGCACAAGTCTCACCTTTTCCCTAATCAGCCTATGTCCTACGGGAGCAACTGTCTTACCCATGCCTTCCGAGTGCAGAACGACATCATGTCAGCTATTGTTTCTCAGCATGGTGGCTTGTACGCTCGAGATACATCCGACAATGATGATCAGCCATCCGCTATGCAATCTGTGACCCCTTTCTTACCACGGGACTCGAGTTCGTCATTGGCTGGTTGGGCCGGGTAAGCATCCTATAGTTCTTCCCTCTCGCTTGTCTATAATACGCAAGGCCTGATATACAGCCATAGCGCGCCGCTCAAAAAAGCGGAGACGCATCATCGGATTACGGATTAGAAATCATCAGAGCCCTCCTTCATAACTAGAGCACCTCAGACAGCAAGTAGATGGAGGCTTGAGATCCATCCACTGTAAATACGTTCAAATCGCCGTCTGGCCTGTTTTGTCCTAATACGGTAGAGGTACACGCGTCGCTTTTGTCATACGTCTTGACGAAACTTACGTACTGGGAGGATCTTTTCATCGGTCAAAGCGTCTCATCTCGTTGCATATCGATTGTGTCAACGGATCCGATATGAATTCATACGCATGTTAACAGGCGAGGCCCTACCAGGAGGCGAGTTACAAGGGTGATACGTTAGCAACAAAGTCAAGGCTGTACAGAAGATCTTCAAGGAACTCGCTGGTCGGAATTTCCTCGACGTTCAATGGCATCCACTCTGAGACACATTTAGCACACAATATATGGAGTATACGGGCTGAATTACCTTGGGGACTGGGTAGGACTGACGCGGCGGCAGGTGAAAGAATATCAATGGGGGAAAGGAGACAATCTTGATCTTCCTGGGACATGCCGACTGGAGCGAGCAGCAGACCCCCGTCGTGCTGCAAGGGTGACAGACTAGGCCTTGTGCTCAAGACGTCCCCAACAGTCCTTGGACTCTCTATCAGAAGAAATCAGATCGTGAAAATTCTGGAGAAAAAGAGCCAAACGTTGAGAGCTGGAAGATATCACACGGGATTGATGCTCCGACGCAACCCCCTCCGCGAAACTGGGACCTTCACCGACGTTTACAGCGTTCCTTCGCACTATACCCGGTTGCGTCCTGTTCAGCGTGAAGAATGGGTATGAAGTCAAGACAACGTTACCGTTCGATGCCGCAGTTCGACGTCGATTTCGTTGAGCTCTCCGAGTTCTGTGACTCTCAGGAGACGACGAATCGTGATAGCATGTCGGCGGAATTACAAAAGGTCGCCTTTGTGGTTCTTGTGGGAAGAATTGAATAGCCCCCAAGTGGGGAATCTGTGGGGGCAGGAGTCGTTGAAGCCTCCGGCGTAGTGCGTCTTCTGAAAGGGGGGAACGATCTTCGTGAAGTAAGTCATGCGCGTCCGCAATATTTTGAAGGCTGATTTCAGGTCTTCGACGAGCAAGGCGCGCACTTATCCTCAACACATCCTCCGAGTCGAACGACAGTGTGACGGGGCCAGTCAACCGATATCCATGTTCAAGGGCAAAGTCGCGAAGCATCGCCCAATCATCTACGACTCGAGCTCCTAATAAGGCAGGAAAAAATCAAGAAAGTGCGCACCAGGAGGTCGGGTGTTTCGACGGATTCGCGAATGATACGTAGGGCGAACGATAGTCACGACTTGTCGTACCATGAGTACGGGGAGACTATGTAGAGTGCTCAGTCATGTCTATGATACGCTCCTTTTCTATGGACTGTGTTGTTTGCAACGAGGAAACGCATGCCCAGGCAGTTTGCCCTGTGTCAAGTTTGAAGCCCTACTGAAGCAGATCTTACCGATCAGGCCAAGTTCACACGTTGCCTAATAATCGTTATCGTGGGCGGTATTCGTGATATCAAGGTTGCTTGCTGCAAATTCTGCGAAACGTGTGAGTTACAGAACCCGGAGAAACCCCTCACGAACGATGTACTAGGAGCTCCCGAAATGCAGCGTTCTAGTTCCAAGAACGTCCTCCGCGTCCATGCTATCGTGGTTTGCACAGAGTCAATGTCAATCTAATACACCCAAATCCGCTCCAAGCTAACACCCTTCCGCTCCGCCGTCGCTTTGAGCGATCCACATTAGGGGATGAATATGCCACACGATATCATCCCCCAACGCCTCGGTCCAGCACTATCATGACGTTCTGTAGTGATGTCTTGTTCTCTGAATAATCCGGATTGATCGTGTAAGCCCATGATCAGTCAAATCTTCGGTATCTATTCGTTCGCCCACTGTTCTCATTTCTTACGCTTAGGAAACCCTTGTTGCACTCTCCGTCTACCACCGGAAGATGGAAGACGAAGATACTGATGATGGGCACATAGATGTCCATGTCAGCACATTGATTTGGTACGTCATTATGCGAATTTGCAGTTGGTCATGGGGGGTCTTTTGAGTTTCGTTGAGCGTCATCTGGGGTTTCCCCATCTCAACGTTCACGTATCTACGGCTCATACGAACCTTAGCTCATCTAGTACTAAATACAGAGCCTCGTTCCACCTGCTGTCCGACAAATAGCACTGGCGTTTCTTGAACTTGATATCGTAGCCAGCCGGGTATGTACGAGGTTTTGTGCAGGGACTGGTGTCTCCCAGGGCAAACGCTCGTCCGTTGGTCATGCTAACGGGATACCATGAGAGAGACGGACGTATAAAGAGGTGGAAAAGATACCTTGTCCAGAATGCCCACGACCATCTTTTCCTAGCGATAAGAGCGTGAGTACACCAGGTACTCATATTTGTCATTGGAAAGATGGCATCCTTGTCACTTCCTCGATAATACGAACTCGAATACTTACCTTGCGTGGTACAGCTACGCATATGCCACGCCCCGTATTGACTGGTCAAAACGACCCAGTACCACGTAATCACCGCCAAGGAACGCGACCTTGGAAATTCCTAAGTTATAAGCAAGTTATAAGTGAGCGTTTCCAGCCCAAGCGCGCAAAGGTGCACGTGCCCGCCATAGGCTCTAGGACAAAATGCTCTTTCCTCCGCAAATCTCTCATCCGACGATTCGTTTCACATCGCCTCTGCATGGTACGTCATTCGACTCATGTTCGGGCATCCTTCCTGAGTCCCCGACATCGAGGTTGCAGGTATGGCTGGGGACTTACCACCCACATCACTCAAAAGCTCGAGTAGGCAGTGAACGCCGGAGCGCTGGTCAAAAGAAGCTATACGCCTGTGTTCGTATAGTGTCGTACCGCCCGGGACCAAGTTCTCAAGACGCTACCGCTACATCGAGATATGACGAATTCGAGCAAGGGATCGTCTCCATGGGCCGAATTCTCGAGAGCACCAGAAACACACCAGTGATGGCTGGGTGACAACGGATCACCTTGTTTGATGGTATATGAGTGGTTTCGTATGCTTGGAACGAAGGAATCGCTCACTTGTGTCTATATTTCGTGTTTAGCTCCAAATCCGCGAAAATCTGAATAGAAACGCTCGCCAGATACAACAGCATCAGCTTGCTCCCGGTCCACAAGCGCGTCCACAGCCGAGCTTGCTGAAGGCTCGGCTGGGATTATGACATTTCCGTCTGGGTCCCCGAAATCTTCAATCTTCAGTTTTATAGGCTCAAATCCTAGTCGATCAGCTGGATCTTTGAGGGAAGTCGTACTCAATACCGGTTACTCAGCACTGACATCGATGTAGAGGACAGTACCTTGGTTCACCCCCTCCTTCAAATGGACGAACACCGAAACGCTGGCTGACGAAACTTGCATCCCATAGTTGATACGCCACCCATGTATGTGTTTGTGAGAGGGTAGGACGAAGTTTCAGACCTTCGACCTTGATCGTCCCCTCCTTAGTCGAAGATCTGCAAAGTGCTGAGAATGCCGAGAGAGAGACGGGGGATCGAAGGTAGAGCCCGTACGAAGCATATGTGAGTGGAATCCGCTGTTCTTGTCTGTCTAGCTCACGATTCTTCGATTTTTTGATTTTACCCCTCCCTGTGCTTGATTGGACGTTATCTGTTCGGCTCTAACGTTACGGGTCCTCAAAGATATGTGATAGGCACATTTTCCTCTGTGTTCACGAAAGCCTGACCGAAGGATTTAGATGTTCAGCCATGCTTGGCTACGCGTGTCCAATTGACCTAACCACGTGACCTCTCCCTCGCTCGCCGTATCCTCCACATCGAAACGCCGCCTCCAGCAGCGATACACCTTGGTGCTACATGCCTACGCTAACTCTGATCGTGTTTGCGAAGGGTTTGAAGAGGAATTGGTGTTGTCGTTGAACGTTGAGGATTCGCCTCCCAATGAAGGATGAAAATTACGGATTTCTTGATTGAGACTGGCGTTTCGCCGCGTTTGAGGGTGGGTGTTTGTTAGTCGATCGTATCCTTTTTGCGGTTTTTGCGACGCTGTTGCCGACTAACGGATGCGTCGTAGCGATGTGGTGTATGGCCTGGGTAAACAACGGGCGGTGCGCTGCGACTTGATGCGTCGGTTCCGTAGCTGTTGAGCCTACTTCCCGCACCACACACTTTCTCCGCACCGGAGCGGGGCATGCTGCATTTGGCTGCAGCCATGGGAGTACGAGGGCTTTGAATTGCGCAGTCGCAGTGTATGATGCATGAACATACGAAGGCCCATCCGTAAGGAATGAAATGTATCTATTCCCCTGACTTTTCTACTGTACATTGTGTCAATATAGGTTCCTCTCAATTATGCTCTCCATCATTTGAGAGCCAAGAAATATACTGAAAAAGCCATGAAGAGCTTCCCTCAAAGGTAGTGAGAGAACTCACAGTCAAGGACGAAATGCTTGCTCCACCGCCCAGACGACAAAGCTCGTTCAGTAGTTTCCAACCTTTCGAGCCTCTCAATCCTGGTTCCTGTGATTATTGGACGTCAAAGACTTACAAAAGTGAGCCCGCCAACGTTGAGAACATTTAGCACATCCCTGCCATTGATGCGCACTACCTCACAATCTGCGTTGTCGACGTCGATTCGGTACTCCATTCGAGAGCCATTTCCACCAGCGTATGCATATAATAACGCGGACATCGCTCCAGATCCAACGTTGCTTTCCATTATACGTGTTAGTTGATCGCTGAAGATGCGAAAGATATCCTCGTACCAGTCCCAAATAACGACGTTGGCCATCGTATCTATAATCCCTCTGTACAGCATGCGGGCATGAAGAAATGCCGCTATAGCTTCAGCGACGTCGATGTGAGCTGAGGTGTAGAGGGCTACCATGTCGTCGTGGTTATCGAAAGAGTTGAATTGAATGGAGAATCCGGCATCAGAATCCGGCATCAGAATCCGGCCCACGCTTCTGATACGTCGCATATCAATAACTTCAGGTTGGATGCTGACAACTTCAGAGATAGTCTAACGGTCGAAGGCGCTTGTTTTCAGCCCATGTGGCTTTGAGTTCAAGCCTTGCTATGTGAGTTATTTTTCTACCTCCCTCTCCCTTTTCGAACTTATTTTGCCACCCTCCTTTCACTCTTTAGCCGGTGTAGCGTGTGTATGCGACCATATCGCAAAAAACACCTCCTCCTAAACGGGTGAAGAAGGCAAATGTATTCACTATATCCTCCAAAATTTTGTAAGCCATTGCCCGCAGTGTCTTTGATCTCTCACGCACCTGTTCCATCAACCATCTTCTCCCTCAACCACCACGACGACGACCCTTCCATCCCCGCTTTCCCCACAAACTCCCTTTTCATCTCGTCCACCTTTCCCCTCATCTGCGCTCCAGGCACAGCCAACTCAATTCCCGTTTTCACGTCGCACCCACCTTCCCTCCCATCACGACTAGCCGCCCTCCTTCAAGTTCTCCCCTCCTCCGCCCCTCCAGTCACGAAAATGCGCTCAACTTAACCTTACGCAATAATACGCACGCATCCTCTACTTGAATGCATGCCGAACAGCCGACCTCCAACTCCTGCACCCTCTTCTCAGCACACAAATGACTTGAAATGACGGAACGAAGGTGTAGATGGTAGTCGGGTCAGTGGTACGTTTCGAGTCCTCCTGCGCCGTGAACGTTGTACTCACCCGCAAACCAAGTTGACCAAGGCACGCCCCACAACACACCACCCTATCCCTCTACTCCGTTCCTTGCGCCCCGCCCCTTCCAGTCCTTTACAAGATATTCCACGTTCTTTGCGGCGCCAGCAGCCTGCCGTAAATATCATGATGAACATGGCCGACGGCTCGATGGAGTAGGAATGGGAGCTTACCTTGGTCGGAAGGGAGGTGGTTGTGTTGATGTGGAGAACCATGGGTAGGCTGGATGGGATCGGATTGGTACCAAAGCAAGTAGCCGTTTTCGTCAACGGATCACTCACTCGTTGTTCCCTACCCACCCAATATATCTTTGCTCACAAACATTTATGCGTATCGAAGCCATTCGGCGACAACGATACGTGAGGTGCGCTGCAAGTATTGATGTCAGCCTCTCATAAACACACAACGTAACCGAAGATAGGAATGCATTGTACACTTGCACCAAGTACCGTCGTACCAAACACGCAAAATCAAGAGTTTCTGGTCGGAAGGACAGAGTGGTCATTTGGAACCTGCAGATTGATAAGGTAAGTACTCGGCTTCATCACAAGGAGCAAATCGCGAAAAAGTGAGTATTCAGGCACTCGAGGACGTCGGAGAGACATACATACAACTTTATCAACGTCATAGATTGCTTGGTATAACGACGTGTGTCCCATCAATTTCCCTCAACAGACTCCTGAGGAAACCAACGGTTTCTTTGGGAATTTCACGAAACCGTCTGAAATCAAAAAATTCCCAGAGAAACCGCGAGTTTCCTTACGGATCCTTTGGGAGTTTCATGAAACCGAGAAATTTCCAAAGGATCCGTAAGGAAACTGGCGGTTTCTTTGGGAATTTCGCGATTTTGGGCTTTTCCATCGGATCCTTTGTTTCCTTACCAGGATTCCTTGCGAATTCTAGCGAAACTCCTTTTTCCTTTTGTCTCTCTGCTCACACTCGTGCCCTCCTTTGTCCCTTGGACGTTGCTGTTGCCGTTGCCGTCCCTCTCCTCTCCCCTCCCCTCCCCTCTCCCCTCTCAGCTCCCCTCTCTCCCCTCTCTCCCCTCTCCCTCCCCTCCCTTCTCTCCTCTCTTCCGGCCCAGAACCAAACTGGTTTGTCTCCTTCATATGCGAACCGCGTTCCGTACTTGAGGCGAAAATATCTGTAGAGTATTTTGACGGTGGCGGGGTTTCATACTTGCAAAATACTAGCGGTGAAATTATCTTACAAGTATTGATCGGCTAAGTCAGTTTCATACTTTCATTATACTCGAGGACAAAGCATCTTGACAGTATGAAAGAAAAATACCAATAAAATAATTTTAAAATACCTTTTCGTAAAGTATGGGTGATTAGTAATCAATACTTTGTTTCGTACTTGAGTCACAAGTATTTGTGAAGTATCCGATCAACATACTTTCATGATAACTCACAAATACTTTCGTGCGAAGTAGGATGGATTAGTAATCAATACTTTAAATCCTACTTTAGGCAAAACTATTTAAATACTTTTTTTCGTACTCTTAGCATACCTCACACGATAGTATGCTAAGAGTACGATCCAATGCACGCTGTGAGAGACAGGGAACGTGCGTACCAACAACGCTGGACATTGCCCATACCTATCATCACATACAGTCTCCCCTTCTCATTTCGCGGGCTATTTTCTACGACTGCTAGCTAAGCTTACAACGGACGCTGCTTGCACCCCAAGTGGCGGCGGAGTTGTCCAACAGGATATTGCCCCCCCCCCCTGACGACGAACTGAAGCCGCTTCCCATCCGGACGTTAGACTCTGCTCCAGCAACGCCTCGTCGTTGTCTTACATTGTCCACTGACGCCGACGCTTTCACTTGCTATCAGCTCCTACAACTGTAGGCTGAGGATAAGGATTAGGATATAGTCAATTGAATTGTCTAGATCGTCCATTAGCGACGGCTGACGCTTCGCTCGGGTCTCGCGTTCCATGACTCAGATAGGTTGCTCTTTGCTATCAGTTCGCTGCCATTAATTTCATGGACAATCGTTCAGCTGTTACCAACACAATTCTACTTTGTTCAATGCGAGAACTTGAAGCTGAACAGGCTCAAGCCTTGAACCAGCGCCGCGCTTGAACCACGATAGTCAATCTGCTCCGCTTGTATCCCCATGTGGCACGTTCCTCATCCAGGATGTATCTTCAAGTCCACACATACCCACGCTTCCTATTGGCGGTTGCTGTCTTAATCCACTCTAAGCACTAAAGCGGTCATATAGCCAAGGTGCGCGATAAACCTGACACCGAGGTGTCGACTTATTTGGGACGTGCATTGAACATGCCCACAGATCACGATTCACAAACTGACGCTATAATTATACGCATTGGCAACCCTCTAACTTGAAGCGCTTGTCTTCGGAAGCTTCAGCCTAAAGATCCGATTCAGAATGTTTTCTGCCATTCAAATTGCCATACCAGTCCATCCCCAGATTCCACGCCGTCTTCTTCTACGGCCTTCTACTTCAGGGCATCTATCCATGGACGCGAAGGGCCAGTGACCGTCGTCTACTCATCTGGAATTCACGGCAATGCATTGATACATTGGGAAAAGACATTGACCATCAAGTTTCTCGTACTTCGCCCACTTGCAGGTTCCTCTACTCCCTTCCGCCCCTCCTTTGTCTTCTCAACACCGCCAGGGGGATCATGATGCGATGGAACCGGTACAGTAGAGCTATAGAAGAGCAAGGAACATCATGGACGGGAGAACCTGGGCGTCGGGGCTATCACCTTGTTGATCACAACCGTAGTGATATCAGGCCATCGAGATCGAATACCACGCCTCTCCAAGCGAGCGGGAGCGACAGTCATACCCAGCGCGTGCCGAGTAACCTGAATGCCATTCAGCATAATACCGGGAGCACAGATATCTATGAGGGTGAGAACATCAGTGGGACGATTCACGGCGGGAACATAGGCGGAAGGAGGAATACGAATAACATATATAATGGTAGAGGATTCTCTCTCTCTCTTTCTCGCTGCGTCATGCACGTAGAACACTGCTGACTCACGCTTGTTCAGGTTCGACGTCATTCCCATCGCGAAGACAACAGTCTTCGCAAAACAACGGTATGTACATCTCCTATAATCGCATAATCGTGCAGCTCTTGCTTAACAGAGATCGATCATCAAGGGATCTCTGAACTGGAAGAGGAATTGTTTATGATAGAGGAGGAGATTGAGAACTGCATGTCTGAATATGGATGGGGAAATCAGGAGAAGTTGAAGAAAAGGATTGAGGCGGGAAAACGTCTCCGAGATGAGCTTCGGGGAGGGCTCCGTAGATGATGCATAACGCTGTTTGTACCATATGCGATGGCCTTTATGAGTAAACAGGGAGTTCGCGTTTTTGACGAGTACTATGTACATATGTAAGACTTGTACTGAGAGTCGTCCCACTGAATTCATTTTGCTGACTCTATTTACATTACACGGACACTTGTTCTTTTCACCGTGTAGGACTGCACCGAAGCTGCGTTCATCATTCCCGCTACTATCCCCTACTCCAGATGATATGCGCGCGAGTGGGGAACCCAATCATCCGTGGATACTGTACGCTCTATGTCAGATGTCCCTCAAAGCTCAATCCCCGGTGACCCGGTGATACAGAGGCAAGGGATACTCGACTCCAGGCGCACAAAGGAATGGAAAGACAAAGCAATCCTAGCGAAAAGATAAGCGTCAGGCGATGCAAACACTACCTCAACGAGGGCCAAGTGCTACTGTGACATGGAAGAGAAAACATGGGGAGGGAATGACCACCACACCAGCGCAAGAAGCCACCCAGTCGTTCGAAACGTCGTTTCCAACGCACATACACCGCGGCCCCATTCATCATACCTAGCAACACAACAACCGGCCACCAAGCACGATGTACCCACTAATCCCGCCATCACCAGCCACATTCGCGGAGCTGTTGATGTTCTTCCTTCTCCTCATCTTCGTCACGATGGGTGAGAGGGAGAAGGTGGACATGGGCGCCAGGAACACGAGATGAAAGACGAGATAAGCAAGATGGAGGGAGGATAAGAAAATTAGAAGGGAAGAATAGGGAGTGGGAGGCATGGAAACGAGCGGCAGTGGAAAAGGAGGCAGAAGAAGACGAATCGCACCAGCGAGAACTAACCCTCTCGCACCGAAAAACCTGTACAGCACGTCTCCGTGCCGACGGTGCCGAGTCTGCTCTCCGTTCGACTAAGCTCTCCTTCGACCTCGAGCGCGCGGCGGAATGGGAGGAAGAGAAACGGAAGTTGGTAGGGGATTTAGAGAAGGTCAGACGTGTGAACAAGGGGATTGTGTACTTGAGGGCGAAGATTGCCAGCGCGGAGGCGGGAATGAGGTTTTGGGAGAAGGCGTATCGCAGGAAGGACTAAGACACCATTGAGGTGGGCATCGGCAAAGGGGCGGCGTAGGACTAGAGAGATGAGCATCAGTAAAAGGTCTTTTATGAGAGAAATAGACACGAAAAAAGAGAGAATCAGGTGGAAAAATGGGAAATATTGGTCCTCAAACGCGTCGAAACGCAATAAGACTGTTGAGCTTGATATTTTGTTTTGGCTCATCATAGCAGCGGGAAAAGGAGAGGGAAGGATGGGGGGAACGATGAGGAACGTACCTTCGACATTATTCGACGAGGAAGAACATTGAGAGACACCGCGCTAGAAAGTTTTTTACAATCAGAGTTGGATGTCCGGTTGAGTCTCCGCCGGAACATGCCGATCCTTAGAACCCCCCACACCCTTCCTTCGATCCATGCCGCCTTTCGCGTACGCGTAAATCCCTTCTGTAACTGAAACTACTACCTCACCTGCTTGCCAAGTCCCACTACATCGTCCTCGCTCACCTCAAATCTTCCAAAACGCACAGACCAGTCGATACATCGTGCCATCGAAAGAATAACTGTCTCTATCACCACGTAGCCTCGTAGTCAGACCGCTATGAGGTCGTCGCTTAAAAAGGAGATCGTCGATAGACAATATCCTAGACAGGCTGGTCACGGGCCCAATTACCACGCCGTTCTTCAATCACCCAAAAAATACCCGTCGAATTATCATCTTTAAACGAACTTCCACCTACACCTACACACCCACTCACCGCCCTAATCAACCCCTCCTTAACAGGCCTATCACCTATCCCACCTCAATTCGTCGATGCGATGTACACCTCTTTCCCGAGAGCGAAGAAAGTTTCTGGGACGGGCGTGTAATCGTATGGAGTTGAATGTATCGCTCCGTGGGATGTGCGCGCGACGGTGGAGGTGGAGGTGACGCTTGAGATCAAGCTTGGGTACGTGTCCTTCAATCCTCAAATTTGCAATGCCGCGTCCATTGACAATTCAACATTTGTAACTTGTAGGGATGTAGACATATTGAGTGAATCGTCCATCCGTAGCCTCCGTGTATCGGATGGATATTGAGTGGTATTGGCAGGGTTCTGATTCGTTGAAAAGCACGAATCCGATAGACGTATGGAAGGGGAAAGGTGATAGATAGGGTAGAGTGAATTAACGTGTTGGGTCACCACAAGAAAAGCGAGAAAAGAGAAAAGAGAAACTCGGGCTTCGGACACAAGAAGCCGTCTGGGGTACTCCACTCCCATTCTCATCGTCAACTGGGTGACTTACTTCCTTGATTGATGATTGACGCTACACGCCTTCCTCATGATTATCAAGAATCTTGAAGGAGCTGACTCATTTCGCCGTTTTGACCGGCCGCGACGCGACTCGTGTGCGTGAGTTGTTCCTCCACCTCAACTACTGAACGTTTTAACAACTACCGGATGTGTCGAGCTCGTCGTTCCAGCAGCGCTGATTATTGGTGTTGACATGGGGCTCGGTGATTCGATGGGGAGTTATAGATTACTCTAACTAGTAGCAAGATCTATCTCTGAGTGCACGATCCAGAGGGAGGAATGCCGTGGAGCGGCTAAAATAGGCCGTATGAGGTGATGCAGCAACACAAGACTTGGGGTTGTTGGCGGGTAGCGCGCTCGAGCTCAAAGTAAAGAACGCAGTATCGCCACTGTTATAAGAGACGGTCATTACCAGGAGTCACAGTAGCTTCCAGACCTTCAACCTCTGCGAGCCTTTCAGTTTCTGTTCGGAGTCTCCCTCCAATGCGCAAAAAAGAGTTACAGTATAAGGATACCTACGGTGCATTTCAAAGTGAGTGCTCCCACGCAAATATTGTCGTTGACCTTCATTGAAGTTCGACACATGATGATCAGTCCAAGGCGACCAAGGTAATACAAAGGCTCTCACAGTAACCAGACGAGGAGGAGAACTAGTGCCGCCAGGATATTTCCAATCACAATCGCCGCCAAATAGCATGTCACCATCGAAATTCAACAAGGATCACAATCAACAAATGTCGAGTGACGGTAGTGCAGCACAACATACCACCAAGAACGGGGATGTCTATCATGGCGATACCTTTAGTGGGACGATCACCGGGTCAATTGTAGGTGGACAGCACGGCAGACATACCATAAACAACGGTGCCCTTCTTCGTCACTCATAGCCGGCTCCTCAGCTCATTCACCTTAGGGACGGAGCTACTATTACGTGCACAGAGCAACGATGGTCCTGGTACGCCCGCTTTAGCCGTAGAGCCAAGACTCAAGTCGTGTGTCAATTGCTTACCAAAACTCTCAAGGAATCTCCAAGTTGGATGAAGAACTCCATAAAATTGACGATGATATTGACAAGTTTATGTCCGCACTTGGATGGAGTGAACAGCGTCGTTTGATGAAACGAATTGAAGTTGCGAAACGACTTCGACAGGAGCTGTTGGCAGAGCTGACATGGCAAGGATGATCGACGCTGGATGATGCATTGACAGATGATGCCATAGAGTAGAGTCGCATGCACCTTTTTCGTGTAAAGAGTTTTCTCGGTTTCCTGTTTAATCTGTGGTTCCGATTCAATTTTCGGATAAGAGCTCCCCGAGTGCCCATTGAAACTAGATCACGGCGGATGAGTCAGACCAAAGCCTTGAAGACGGCTAGATCTTGTTACGGGAGATTCGTTGACGGTTGGATTTCTTTCTTGTTTGTCCTGCGTTTCGACTGCGTCGCGTGAACATTCAGGACATGAAGCTGTTCAAACGTATCGGAGAGTGGCGTAAACTTACGGCTTAAGGTAGTCTAGATACTTTGCTAGTGAATCGTAGTTCGTTCGCGGGGGGTCTACTCTAGACTCGGTTGTCCAAGTTCATCTAGGGGCAGGGCCTGAAGCCCCTGGATTGACTTTGAGCCACTTACGTCATCGATTTTCTTCAACTTCTCGCCCTCACGACGTAATTCATGGTTTCAATTCTCGCTGCCCTAGTCAATGTACCGGTGTATGATCTCACCCCTTGTAATGCGACTCATGCTACGCACGTCCAGCTCCAGAATCTTGACGCCTATTGACTGACTCATCCTCTCCCCAACTCGCAATTCTGTCCCCTGCATGCCTCTTCCCGACTGCCATCTTTCGGGTTTCGCCTGATAAGGTCTCATCAACCCACGAACACATACGGCCGCCTCTATCGCTAGCTCACGCGGGACATCTCGAATTGCCCTCATGATCAAGATTACACCACTGTGCTAGGATCAGGCCCGTATTCTGCTACTTACTCGCCTCCGGTTTTCCTCCGCTTCGATGTCGATTCAGTCACATCCAGACGGTGGAAGTTAACGTGTCTATCCAGCGACACTTCCTCATGGTTCGCTCAACGCAGGTCCTCACACGCTTTCCGGAGGGTGGTGGTCACTGGGACCTGGAGGTGATATGGCACCCTATAAATACCCTGAGTGTTTTCTTTTCCTGTCACACATTTTCCCACTTTCCTTGCCATTCTCAGTGACAGACAGCCCGAAGATGCCTACCAGCGAAAAGCAGTCTTCTGCCATTGTCAGTGCAGCCTCTGGCGAAGAATCGGCTGCACGAGTTATGACCGCTCCCCTCGCCGTTCGTCAGGCCAGGGTTATGATAACACCACTCACCGAAGATGCCAGAGTCATGGAGGTATCTTCCGATTCCGATAACGCTGAATCGATGGGGGAGGCTCAAGTAGCGAGAGTGATGACCGCACCGTTGGCCGTGCAGCAAGCCAGGGTTATGACCATACCGATTGTTGAGGGACAAGAACAGGATGCGGCGAGAGTCATGAACGTACCCGCCAATACCGAAGTCAGCACAGCAGACTCATCCACTGTGCAAGTGGCAAGAGTTATGACGGCACCCCTCGCCGCTCATCAAGCTAGGGTCATGACAGCACCAGTCGTCGAAGAAGCGCAAGAAGACCAGGATCAGGCTAGCATCACGACGACTACACTTTTCAACGAAGGTACACCTTCGCCGTCACCCATGACGCCACAAAATAACCTCGTCCCGCCTGCAGGGACGAGATACTACCGTTTGTACGTCTCTTAAGTTCTCTCTACGCCCATGATCAATGAATTAACACACTCAACGTTAGCGAGCGATTCCCTATGATTACCAATCGCACCCTCGACAACAGATCCACCGTCACCTGGTCCATCGACGCCTATGTCTATCTTGCCAACGCTCCGCCTTTCCCCACCTTTACTGTAGACGGTGGCGAGGTATATGTTGTACTAGTTCATTCTGGTTCCGCGACCATGAACCAGAGGGATGTAGGCACTATCTTCAATAAGTTTACGGTTCAGACCTCTTCACCGCCAAAGGGTGCGGTGGTGGAGACCCATGAACCGTTGGTTCGCGAATATTCTTATGACCGCAACCGTGCGTATTATGGCTGGTTTTTGTCTTCGAGTTTATCCTTTCATCCCCATCCCGATTCCAACTCTTTGGCTCTTCTTCCTTGCGCTCTGCTCGCGCTTTCCCCCCATATCTCTTCCTTGCCACGTTTCGTGTTCCTTGCCGTGGCTGATATTTCTTTCGCAGATCCAATTGACTTTAGTCACGAAATGAACCTCTTCCAACCCTCGAACCCCACCAAGCCAACTCCCTTCAAAGCATCCTACACAAGCATCCTCGACGTAGAGCATGCACTTTTCCTAAGCAACCTCATCAGACCCTCGGGTGTTCAATGGGACATCCACTGGCGACTCGGGAGGTACGAAGCTCCCATCGCAGGGGTGACCCTGTTTAAGTTCAGTGAGATGGGTGTTGTAAACTTTGGTAGGCTTTTCGGCGTCATCCCATAAGGTCCTTCATAACCTTTTTCTTTAGGCTTTCAGGTGTCGATCATCCAAGACGGTTCTGGGGTGAGCACTCGGTCACTCTCATACATATTTTCCTGGCCTCGGCACCTTACTTTCCTGCAATTTTCCCTTGTATAGATGGTCTACGACAAAGAATTAAAGACAATTTCGGTGGATTGTCGGTTTTAAAGCGCGTAGAGTTGCACTCTAGAAGCGGTAATCTTGGCCGCAGTCGCTGTAGAATCCGTGATAGCGGCGGTAGTCTCTATTAAAAAGGGTTAAGAACTATGGTTCAAGTTGAATGGATGAATTTTTGACCACACAAACATGAAGAACGCGCCAGTGGACAGAGCCCCTTTGTATTGCCAGAGAAAAGGAGTCTCCTGAGCACGACCATGTGACTGGTGGTTCGGGGACCGCAATCCCGATCTCGGGCTCAGCCTTTGGACGCTCATCCACTCCTACTCTATCTTGAACACCAAGACTCTTCGCACCCACATTCCTCAAGTCAGCGGCTCGGACTTGAGAGTACTCCGCAAAGCTGGCTGATGCGTTCTTCGAGCTGGAGATGGAACTCGGACGGAACTGCATGCTGCTTACTTGTGCAACTTATCCTTTCGGATATTGAAGAGATGAATTTGATCAAGATGCTACTGAAAGTGAAAGGAAGTACTGGATGGAGTTCTGGGGAGGCTTGGGAGCTCTAACGGTGAGCTTGCATTGTCCCTTCGCCTCGAACTTGACTTCATGCCCAGATACTCCTAGTGTGATATCGCACAAATACCTTGTTTTCGCAGACGCGACTGGGTTTTCTTTATCGCTTTCCTTCCTCGCGATGTACTCCTCGTCGTCTCGAGGCATGACTGTGGTCAAATCAAGTCCAGGTCCTCCGCCATTCTCATACTGCCGGGGCAGAACTCCATCGACGAGGTGTCGTTACTCTGTCGGCGCTGGGAGTACTAGTGAGTGGTTTTCCCCCATTTTATGTCTTCGCCTACGTGATCATCTAATCTCCAAGCTCCTCGGAAATATTACAGCCGAAGAGTGGGGTTGATGTCAATGCCAGCAAGACATATAAGTAGAAGCGAATGTCCCTCTTCGAAAACCTTCTCGATTTCCCCACAATCTTGGGGTATTTTCTGGGCGAATTTACCAGTCATGATCCGTGGTGATGTAGCGCTCGTTTTGAAAGCCATGTGAGTTACTTTCTTCCGCAACATCGACCCCGCTGTTCATCACCAGTTACCCAGCATTCCATCATACATAATCGGATTCACCCTCAGTTTGGTCCTGTACGGGGTACGTCCCTTCCGTGCAGACTCGCTGGTTCTTTGTGTTGACTCCTCTCAATATTCAAGACATTGTTAAGCCAGGTACGCTCGGTTTAGGTATGATCCCGCCCGAGCGATGATAATAATCTCCGAACCGCCCACCACCCCAGGCAATCGCCTATTTTCGCTCATTCTCAACGTAAGCCCGCAGTCTTTGCCACTCCTTCGAATAAATAACAAACCGTCCCCATAGTGACCAGCGCCTCATCCGGCTACTGGTAAGCATATCGTGAAACATGTCCCCATGGGGCGGTGTGATAATGATATTTCCTTCGCGTCTACGCTAGGTCGCGTACCTTCTAGCGGTTGAAACCGCGTTGACTGTCTACGACGTGTGGAACATCTCGAGCCACCTTCAAACAATCCCACCGGATACTGATGACGGTGTCATCCTCAGCGGTTCGTTTGATAACTGTCAGTCCGTCTTCACATTGCCGCTCGTACTACTGATGCTAACTGAACTGTGTCTATCCCGTTTCAGTGATGCAACTGAGTAAGCCTGCCATTCAGTATCCCCTTCATCGTTGTTCTCAGCTTGAGTTCCCATGATAGATACCGTTTTGACGGTAAGCCTACAGTGCGTCTTACTTACTTGTCTGACTTCGTCAACTGCGCTAGGTCCTTGTTTCTACCCCAGTTCAGTGTTTCTACGCATGGCGGCTTCGTACCCTCCAAGGGTCAAAATTCTTGACCGTGCTTATGTACGTCTTATCCGTCGTTTCGCTCAGTAAGTTTATCCTTCCCATTCAATCCACCAGGAATATTAACAAGCTTGATACCACCAGTCACAGGCATGATTACTGCCGTCGTCGTCCCCAGAGGAATACCTCTTTCGATCACCGCTGAATTTATCCAGAGCCTGAATCTCCCTGGGGAAGCCATGACGTGGGTATGGGTACCTACTCTGATGTGGCTTGGGACGTCGGCTTTGGCGGATGTCCTGATCACTGGGGCACTATCACACCGGCTGGTACGTTCAGGTCAATCCTTTACTCATTTTTCCCATGTCTGACACTTTCTCGATCCTTATCCAACAGATTCAACTTCGAACGGGGATGAAGGGTACAGACAGTGTGGTGAATAGCATCATCCAAAGTAAACATTTTGCTGCACGTAAGGACTCGGTTTTCAACTCACGATCATCTCTGTCCAGTGACCGTTGAAACTGGCCTTTTAACCTCGGCTTGTATCATAGCCGAAATTATCTTGTTCATCATCGAAGCCGTAAGTGGTTAACGCATCCCCTTCTGACCCTTCAATATTCCGTCGTTGAACCACTCGTTTCTTTCCCCAGGCCGGCGACACCAGTATTGCTGCACTGAGGCACCTCCCCGCTCATGATATACCTGCGAAGTACGTCATAGCAGACTTCGTCATCTCAAAACTGTACGCGAATACTCTGTTCGTTACGCTGAACGCACGGACACACTGGAGGATGAACTCGGTTATGCCATCGGTTCATACTGAAGATGTGTATTTTCGACAATAAAACCATTTCCCGTCAAATCACAATCAGATGCTGTACGAGCTCGATACAGCGAGCCTCATTAGTTAATCCCGATTCACCACTCGGCGTTGCGGAAAGTAGCGTCTTAAAGCCTTCCACCACACCTCCCATGGTCCCAAATACCATGGAACGCACAGAATCATAGGCAAAGACGATGACGATGACAATGTCGCAGTGGAATCCCTGATGTACCGGGATACCTCTGACGGTGGTTTGGCGCCATTCGCGTAATCAACCGCTTTGAGGCTGGGGAAGGCGTTGAATAGCGCGCTTTTGTGGGCTGTGGGATTGCTGACGGATCGACTGCTAACGCAGATGTAACGGAGGGTGGATGAAGGGATGCAAGACAGATCCTTCGCGCTCAGCTTTGGCTGTCGTAAGGATGGGAAAGTGAGTGGCCAGAACTCCGTAGAAGATGGAACATACCTCTCTCCCATACGCTCTGAGATTGAGGTACTCAATCGACTCTAGGTAAGGAGACATCAAACGGAAGTTCGCCGCGTTTGGAAAATCGATCTTGAGTGTCTTGATGTTCCTAAAGGTTTCGTGAGGATGCCTGAAGCTCGTTGTATGATGTATGCGCCCGGCCAGATGTTCAACAGGGCGTTGTGATTTATTCACAAAGACATCCCAGAGTCCTGAGTCGCCGATAAACGTTTGAAGACATGGGAGAGCGAACGATGGGAGAGGGAGGTCTTGGAATACTGCCACTCCCAGATCCACATACTGTAGAGTGGGTTGTGCCACCAGTATTCTGAGTGTAGTGGCGGAGGTGACTCCAGAGATGAGGCTGAGGTGGGTGAGTCTGAAGCAATTATCGGAGGGAATCGTTTTGAGAATGACATCGGGCGTTGATGGGAGCGACATATGTAATTTCTTGAGGTTGGGCATGGACGCGATGACGGTGGATAGCTCATAGTGGGCTGACATCTTGTCTAGCAGACTTTCACGCCCGATCTTCAATATGAATTCTTTTGTGAGGGTTAGATGCTCGTGATTTGATGGGAGGTTGCCGCAGCGTGTGTACATCGGATTCGTCTGAAATTCCCCATAAAATCCCTCATAATACGGAGATGTCCCTTCGATAGTTATATGCCCGTATAGAACAGGGAGAGCGATATCGTACATCCGACGCGAGACCAAGAGGACCGGGAGGACCCTCGTGCGAAGGGGGGTTCCAACTTCCAGTAGGATTTGTGTCCAGGACTCAGTGGGGAGAGAAAGCGACAAGTCCGACATTTGCTATTGAGCACCACTGAGAGCTCATAGATTTGAAGAAGATATTGAAGAACTCACCGCCGACGCGTCGAGGTCAAAGAATCGATGTGAGATGGTTGGCAACGTGGGGGCTGGGCGGCGACCCAGGATAGACCAGGAGGCCCCTGTTTGGTCCCTTTCACCCTCGTCGTGCGTGTTCAGCATGGTTCAAGTCGACGAACAGGCGCACGAATTACAAGTTGGTAAGTTATACTTTTACAGGTACTATACTTCAAAGATATCCTCAGTCTTCAACGTATCGGCCTCCATCGCCTTAGCCCTCCACTTCACCCTGGCGTTCAGCGTAGCCAACAGAGTATTGGCGTACAATTTTGATAGTGCAAAGTCAGCTATAACGTACTTTGCCAGAAACCCATGATTAGAGAAGTAATCGTCGCTCTTGAGGCCACCGTGTTTATCAAACTATGTGGAGTTAGGGTACTCTGTTTGGACAAAACGATGGTATCACGAAGTAAGCTGACTCACCGCTTCGATGAGGAACAGGACGATTTCGGCGATGATGCACGCAGAGGTTAGAAATCCGGTTTCTATCGCAACTAGGGATGCAAACAGCCGAGTTCAGGTATATAATTCTCTGAAGACCGGCGCGGACATACGCTGAATGACACTATTAACAACGGTATCGGTTCTCTTCATCCCAGTTCGTGACTTGGACTAGGCAAATGAATTTGTGAGATTGAGCTGCAGCGGAAGATGAGGAATGTGCCGTACGAGCTTGTAAAAGAGGCCTCCGGTGACCAGGACGTCCACCAGAGCCGAGGACCCGAGCCATAGCAACGTAGGGAGTAAAGTCCATAACCCGCTATCCCCAGGGAAATTTGACTTCCCAATGAATTTCGCCGCTATGACCAGTGGTATTCCACGAGGGACGACCACAGCGGTAACTATGCCCATTACTGAAAATCCAACAGCCATCAATAAAACGTGTGGGAGATGACGAAACAGCCAGGAAGCTCACCCAGCGAAATGAACGACAAAAAATACATGAGGATGGTAAGGTACCACGAATTCTGAAGGGCGCGAAGCCGCCACACGTAGAAGCACTGAACAGGAGTTGATACAAGGACCTTCAAAGGTAGATGTGATCAACGCGCTGATAGTTAGGTCAATATGACTACTGTGCTCACTATGAGGATTGTATCTGAAGGGATCATTGTCATAGATCAGTTCAACACAAGGAGAAAGAGAGGTTTAACACCTACTAAGCTGCATCACTGTCATACAGATCATCAGGTACATTGGATGTATCAACCAGAGTCCCATCAGAAAGGGACTAACGATTATAGAAGGATCCTTCGAGGCCAACGCCATAACTGGGTTCTACGCCGGTGCGAACGACAAAATGGATCGCAATATTCCACACATCGTAGCCGGTAAGCGCAGTTTCGACGGCTAAAAGATAAGACACCTGTACTCCAAATCCAAGTCGGGTTCCAAGTCCATTTGGTTAGCAAAACGCCAGCACCTCGTTGAAGACAGGGAGGTTGTTTCACCAGTAGTCGAATGGAAATGTTGTCGCTAGGGGGTCACAAGTTAGAGGGGAAAGTGCAGATGAAAGTGGAAGAGAAAGAAGGTGGAACGTACGAGGAAAATGAACGAAAGTATGTGATCGCTTGGCTCAATAAAGTCTGGGTGGGTAGTTGAAACGATAATGAGGTTGGGAGGACGGAACCCACGAACACCGTACAAGGATAAGGTGAGTGTCAAGCCGATGAGATAAGGTGGGATACTGAAAGCAGAAATGCAGATAGGATGGAGTACAGCGTCAGAATCGCAGTGCAAGGCCCGGGAGGTACTCACATGCTCTTCAGCGGAAGGTCCACCAGACCACGAAGCATCCTCGTTGGAACTAGAATAAAGGCCTCCGATCCTCAGAAGCTGCAACCAAATTTCAGAGAGCGGGGAGGTAGGATAAAAACACCTTACCATCGCGCCCGGATTTCACGTCTTTATATCTTCTTTCGCGGACCCACTACGACCCTTGTTCAATTCCAGTAGGAGACCTCGATCTGCATCTGGTGAATGGGGGTTCATTAAGAACCACAGGGAGTTCAATACAAAAGTGAAAGTAAGGCAATCAAACTCAAAATGATGGGAACGGCCGGAGACTCAGCAACCCCGACTCAAAGGTGGCGCTATGCACCTCCGAAATCGCGGAACTGAGGTTTGTTTCAAGGTGGAAGTCGATCCCGACGGTGACGACTGGGAGAGTTGCCGTTGGGACAGTAAGCACTTCAGTTCGCTTGGGTCAGATTTCGCTAGTCTCTAGGAGACCGTCGCTTGAGAACAGGCACAGGAGAGATGAAACACATTCCGAGAAGCAGGCTCCGGGTTCAAGGTAGTGTTTNGANTGGAAAGTGGCTATAGATAGCAGTATCGCGCGTGCTCATACGATGCATATGTCAAAACAGGGAGAACATACAAGAGGTCATGACGAAATCAAGAAATGGCAAGACAGTACCCCAGAGCTGGGGGAGTAAGTACCAGCAAGGTTGAAGCACCTTCGACGTAAAAGGGAGTAAGTAAGAGACGTGGGCGATCTCCAAGGACATAGTAACATCAACGTCCGAGCCCATGTGGGGCCATAGGTACAGTCGCAAAGTCACTTCCTCGTCGTGGGATCTCGGGCTGAAAATCCCTGGGCGGAAGATGGGAACCCATGAGCAAGCGATAGCCCGGCAGTGATCACGATGTACGGATACGCGAGGATGAAAGGGCGGGTAGCGAAGGAGACGTTCATAGAGGGTTTGTAATGACCCAGAGTTCGATGTGTTTGAACCGAGAAGTTCATGTTCGAGTAGAGGTCTCAAACATTGAGGTCCATCATGCGACGACATCCAGGTAGATATCTCCGTACTACCATCTTCGATTGCGCCATGATCAGCAGGAACCATGGAAGAGTTGGGGATCCTGGGGCTCGGGTACACGAGGCGAGGTGCGATTTCAGGATTCTAGCATTGTGGGTCGGAAGCATGTGTAAGTCGGAAACGATGGGGGGGTAGATGAAGAGGTGAATGGGTAGGCAAACGCTCGCATGGGAGGGCGCTGAGGATACTCGTCCGCCACCGCCAGTTTGAGCTCTGCTCATCCCTCCACCACAAAGGATCACATACTCCTCGCGGGGATAGCGACCCGAAAGTAAGTGGCCGCTGACGCGGACTCGCTGAGAACGCCAAGGAGGGAACGGCAAATGTCCTCGAGTTCTCGCTGAGTTGAGATATGATCTCCGTGGAGGATGGATTACAGCGCCGAGAAGACATAGGTCGCGCGGCCTTCGCCACATCTGTGGACATGATGGCAGACAAAGACCAACACGAGCCAACCCGGTCCTTAGCCTCCTCCTCAGTGGTTTGTATTGACCATGGTGACACTTTGGCTCGACTGCTCGTCGAAAATGTAGTGGGTGCAATTCACGAGTCCCGAACTTCCAAAAACTGAATGTCTTGAATATCGAGGGCCTGATCGCAAATGAGAATATAGCCTCATCGGATACTGTCATTGCTCACCTTCCCGAAACCAAAGAGAATCAGCCGGCCTCCACCGTCAAAGATAGGTACGAGTGGTCCAGCCCATGACGTGAAGCCGTGTCAGGACACAATCCAGATGGACTTGACGAAATCTCATCGCTTCTTCGTAGCCATTCCCCGGTCCGACCCAACTTTCCAGGACGCTGTTTTTGTGTAACCGTGATGGACATTCGCTCAAGTCTGAGGTAACCAAGGTCGTGCGCGATTGGGGTCGTTTGACTCTGGGAAGGAGAACGTCAGCATCATTCTGCCTCTGTTGAGGGACAAAATTCGGGAAATAGCAAAAGGACGTTGGAAGAGAGGTAACAAAAGACTGAACCCACCCCAGTAAAGAAAGTACAGTGGCTTGGTTTCATTCCAGGCAGAATTGTAAGTCTCAGTGACCCATTGCTCTCGGCGTGTTGGCTCGGATTGGATTCGAGGGTGGGCAAGAGCCTGAGGGAGAAGAGAACACCGCCCGTGGCCGGAAGACTCCATCAAACCCACAGAACGACCGTGGAGACAAATTGCCTTTCAAGGAAAGGGATCTCTCCTAGCCCCTTCTCTCTAGAGTCGCACCGTGAGCTGTTCAGAGGGATATATATACAAGATATCATGGATATATAACGATACATTCAAGCAAGTGTGAGCACGAGTATCCCCAAGAGAAAAAAAGATTCATGAATTAATCGTCAAGAAGAATCACCAGAGAAAGTCTTCATCTCTATCTCATGGAATTGTTCCTCGTAAGCTACCTTGACCACTGGTGCTATTCGAGCACCTATACGGATAGGAAAATTGGATGAAGGTGGTAGTTCAGTAAAATTGTCTTGCGAAGCAGAAGATAGACGACGAACCTCGTAGATCAGCGCTTGGACTTGAGTGGCCCCTCTGCCCCGTACGTGACCGCAAAGACAACCTGAATGATTCGATCGAGGTCTCGTCCGTTCCGTTTCGAAGAACGTTTCGAGAGTTCAGCCTAAAACGTGAGATCGATGGTCTCAGTGCAGTAGACCTCAAAATGGAATGAAAGGGATGGCGGCGCACGCTGCGAAGTACGAGTTTGCGTAGACTGTGTGGGGAGTAAGCGGAAGCCTCCAGGAAAAAGAAAGGAGAGGTCACTAACCTCTGGCCAGACAGATGTACACGCCCAGGTAGATCACTAAAGAATAAGGTTAGACACACAGGGTAGGAGTCTCATAGCGATAACGTACATTCATATGGCAGCGCTATACTCTGCGAAGATAGCACAACTCGTCAGTCTCAAGGAAGCAAAATGGATAACCCGTCAAAGACTCACTAAGACGGCGGCAAGGACAGCGACAATGCTGACCCCAAAGCTCGGTGAACCGGTCTCATAGAGCAGTTTCGTAGGAACGTACCTCGTGATGAGCCCAGTCGCTGAAAACAGAGAATAATATTATTCCAAAGTCGACCTCGACCATGGGAACATAAAAGGACTTACTAAGTGTCATGACAATGATCCTATCGATCATCGTCGCAGACCTGCCAACCCCGCACATTAGATCACATCCCGTTTTCATGCGCCGGATTTCTTCAGCGGATTGACGCTGATAGTGATAACTCACCTCGTAAACGCCGACCTCCTCTGCAACGCCAAATTCCAGCAAAGCATCCCCGCAAGGAACAAATCAATGAACGCCGAAACGAACATCCCGCTAATGGACAACCACCGCCAATTCAACGTGAACTCTGCCAGACCACGGGTACCACAAATGACGACAACGGGGATAGTAGAAGCAAAGGTGTAGAGGATGAGAAGGATACAGGGGATGATAGGCCAGATTTGCTTGGTGAATCGGCGGACGCGGTCGAGGAAATAGATCTAACGGTGTAATCAGGTTGAGTTTTGAGACGGGGGCGATGAACGTAGGCATGGGAGTAGAAGGACGACGGACCTGAACGACGATTCCAGACCAGTTACCCACCAGGATCGTTGCTAATATCTGGTACGGTGGATTGAGGAACATGAGAATCGGCGCGTTTAGGTACGGTTCGACCGCTGCTGAGTATAGGAGGTGTGTCGAGAAGATCATCCCGAATAGTTCTAATCCCCTATGGACACAAGAATAACGGTTAGAAAGAGCAGGTTGAGTGACATTCAACAGAGAAAACTCACCAGACAACCGCCGACTTCGCAAATTGGAAGTGAGTTCAGAAGGCGACGTTCATTCAGCGTTGAGCTCAACAAAGACGAGGAAGACATATAGTACTCACGAAGATCTTGATATGCATTGGATCCTTCGGGTAATTCGAATAGTAGAAGAACGCCTGAATCGTCGCCGCACCAAACAAGAAACTCGACACCAAAATCCCAACCTTAATAGCAACCACACTCGAAACCACCGAAAACGTCGACATTTCGCTTCTTCAAAGACAAAAGGGACCGTGCGGTGGCTTAGGCGTTATGCGTCCAGGTCGTGTGGTAGGACGTAGGAGTGGACGTCGGAACCGACCTGCGTCGGGAGCGAAAAGGGAGCAAGAGGAAGATTCGTACTTGGCTGATGGTTAAGGTTAAGAACACATCGGAGGTTAAGTGTGTTGATAGGCGTTACTGACGGGGTACGGGCCTTGAAAACCGAGAGGTCCGCATCAGTTCCTGGGGTCCCTTGTTGGGTCCAACCATTTGATAAGCTGTGCTAACAACGACACGCCTTCAACACCAGTGGTGGTGGCGAGTTGCAAGTGGAGTTTCGTATACGTCCAGAAACTGGAGGAGATAGGCTTGTGACATGACGTGAGAGAAAGATAATAAGTTTCTTACCAGCCGGTGCTAGTCGAACCAACAGAGTAAAACGGAGAAATGCGAAGAGAAGAGATATGAAATGTCAGGAGACCAGAGGTTGCGTGATCGTGCTTGATGAAATTGTCAACATCCTGAGAGAACGGGAACTAGACCATCAAAACATACCGTGGCTGGGCAGGGACGAAAACATTCATCCGTTTCTCCGAAACCTCCGTCTTGATGCTAACATTTCATCAGATCTCGATGACGTCGCTTTCATCAACCAGGGAGCATTGTATGGACAACGATGGTTGCATCCAGTCGCGGGAAATTACCAGTCTGACGACATAGAAGTGACTTAAGCATTGTGGGGACGTTGGCACCTCTCACCACCTCAACCCGTGTTTTACAGCGGCTGTGTGAGTCTGTGACGCGAACGATTGTGAGACGTCCACCAAGGTACGCCACTACGATCGCCACTGAATCCGTGGCGTCGATCTGTTCCCGGTTAAACTCTACGTCGGAGGAATCGATCAACCAAAAAAATCGACCACGATACGTTGGTACGTACTCAAGTAGCAGAGAGGACCCCACATTGCGAAGCTGTCAAAACTTGGATGCCGCTATCATGACTTGACACATGTCGACGGATTCAAGGAATCCTCCCCGGATGATTGGTACCCGAAGGTAGCCACAGGTGAGGCTGAGCGTAACTATATCTCCGCCGAAGGGAGTGCACATATTCAACCAAACGAACGGTAAAAATGACCTGGGTGTCGGAGAGAGCTCCCTGATGGTACACAGATGTCCAATTCCCAGCCCTCTTTCAGAATAAGTGATCGGGAAAGCATGTCGTTCGGACGCTGCAAGGGAGAGCAGAAACAACGGAGATCAGCTCTTGGGGATTGAGTTACGAGCAGGGATGATGAATTGGCTTACTACAGGCGGTACTCTGTATGCGATAGAACAACTTTCAATTTGAGAAACCCTAGCATCTGAAATTTCGCGTGAGAAGTTAGCATGCCGAAAGGATGAGGTGGTGTCTAAACAGATGACCCATCGACGAGGAAGTGAGCGGGAAGGACCCTGACATTCCTTATTGAGGTGGGCCGTCACTGAGTAGTGATGCATGATGGCTCGCTTTCATCCCGTGGTAAAGAAGCCATTCTTTCTGGGCGGAAAGTGACCGGTGACCTTTAAGATAAAGAGGGCAGTGAAGGTATGCATCGCTTCAAAACTGTGTATTCAGGGACTACAAGGAGCTGCCAGTGAACCCTTGAAGGAGGTTGCGCAATCAGCGACGACTACAGAAGTGTCAAACGAGGTACTCACAATACTTCGAGGTGTACCGGACACTAATACTCGAGCCAGGGGTACACTGGAGTGGGATCGTCTTAGTGCTGTGTTATCAGAGAGCATGGTGAGACGTACGGAAGCAGGAGGTTGACCGCCTCGAGTATCAACCCTGAAAACCTGGCTGGCCAAGCTACCCTGAACGCCGCTCAATGACAACCAGTCAACGTCAGCAGGACCCGATGGAGCCGGAATGCCTCCCGTCCTAGCACCAACAACGAATGCATTGGGATTGCCGTTCGTATCTCCCCGCGAAGTGAAGTCCCATTTCGGGCTTAACCCGCTACCAGTGAGGGGGTTCACGATGAAGAAGTGTTCACCGAGTACGACGGCGGTGTTTCCGCGAGGAACGAAGTCCAAGACGTCAAGCGGCGAAGAACCCTGCGGCATGATCTTCCAAATATCGAACCATTCGCCTGGGATATCTTCGAAGTCTTCAGTCCCAAACAAACAGGAGATGTCGATGAGTTCTGCGACGGCTCCGACGCTCCTGTAGTAGCTGTGAGCTTCATGCCAAAAGTAGGACACAGGGAGGGACATACGTGAAGGTACCTGCGTCGTTGCATGTGTAATTCTGTACACCAACTCCGGCGGTGATAAACGCGGTCGGTGCGTTAGGCTCCACTAGACCCGTTTGACCAGGTGGTAACGTTAGGACCGCGTTATTGACGCTACAGCCCGAGTAAACAATCGGAGAAGGTGCAGCGTAGGCCGCAGAGGTAAGGGCGAGAGCGACTAAAAGGCAAGAAAACATGATTCAGATGAGTTTGAACTTCAACAAGACAAAAGAACTTGCCCAAACTTTTATATGCTCTCTTGAACCGGTTATCGGGCCTTGAGTAGTGCCTCGACTTGTCGATGATCAGCAAGAAAGGCGAAGCCGCTCACAGAACGCAACTCTGAGAAGCACTGAACGGCTAGAAAAATATCCGATTTCTCATAAAAGATGGCTGCCTCCATATTGAAGCAGGCAATGAGGCGAAGAACGCGCGGTTCGTTCTCCTTGGCATCGTTGGGAATGGGGTCTTCTGGGAAGTGGTTACGGGATATTTCGTGAAACCCACAAGGTACCAAGGTGAAACGTTTCTGAGAAGTGAGCAAGCTCAATGTTATACGCGAGCCTCAAAGCTTGCCGGCTCGCGGCAGAAGGAAATCAGAGACGTATCATCTCAGGATGGACTATGCCTGAGCGGCTGGCAAATCAGGACCTGAAAGTCCGTAAATATGCGAGTTTGGCTGAGCCGTTGGATCAAAAAGAAGGCTTGGCGTCGCGGGCGTTACATTCAATCTAGTTGGATGAGTCAGCCAGACGTTACCACCGAGTCGGAAAGGTGGAGAAAACATACCACGCCAAGAGTAACTATGTGCAGGCATGTTCTCGCACAGTTCCCGAGACTCGTCATGTAAGGTGGGCATTCTAAGCCATCTTAAAGTACGGAGCCGCGAGCTCGAAGGCCTGAGACCATCAATATGAATACATGAAGCTCTCCCAAATTCTCGGTCATCGAAAACATCCATTCGAACTTCAGAGGATGAAGTTCAAGGGTTGGCGTCAAACGAGGACGAGTCCAGAGAAGACCTGTGACGTCGAATAAGACACCGCGAGATATTGGAAGAGCGTGCAACGTTTGCAGTCTGGCTGCGAGCTTCAAGCTTCAGGTCGGTCGTCCGAAGAAAAACGTGATAAAAATTGGATAAAAAACCAAAAANTTGGAGAGAATCGGAATTGAGCCACAAGGCAAAGTCGACCCCCGAGGAATAAATTATAAAGCGAGCCAGAGCGTCGACAAGAGTGGTGACCACACGGAAGCCAGAGTAGCGACAGCAAGAGCACATTCGCCGCGACGGTGTGGCAGATCAAGAACAAAGAGAACCGTGGGAGAGCAAGTACGTCATAGAAACTGCGTCAGCACAGGAGGGGCTCCTGATGACTAGGAGGTCGCGTGCTCAGAGGGAACTGGATAGTTGGGGACCCAGCCAGTACATCATTTGTAAAGTCTATGCGGCGAAAATTATCAACTTGAGCACGACAAGCGCTAACCTAGTTCCCGGGATTTTCTTATCCCGTTACCCGTCCAAATCCTGGCTGATGTTCTCCCACCATTGCTCCCATCTTTTCAACGGAGGTATGTGTGCCGTCACAGGCGATGACACTGCGTCCCTGAGGTATCGGAGAACTGCTAACGGCCTTCGGTAGACTCTCGCTGAGGTGTCGATAGCTTTGAGCTGGGGGAAATTGTCAAACATTCGTGTCGAATCTTCAACCGAAATTCGCAATGATCCCAAGTTGCAGTATCGAAGGCGTTGAGACGGAATAGCCAAATAATCGTCAATCTGGGGCGAGGCATAAAATTGAATCCCCTTGAATTCTGTGAGCACAATGCTTTCAAAAGCACGAAAAGTAATATGGAACGCTTACAGCCGTCTCCCTCATTTTTAAACAAAGGTACTCAACACTCTGAAGGTGTGGGATGACCTCGCAAAAGCATCGCAGGTCCTCGACTTCGAGCTTTAAGGTGATGATAGAGTGGAGAAAGCCTTGGGAGCGTAAATACAAAGTTGACACCAAGGTAATAGGACTTTCCAAATGCTGCACGGGCCGGCCCG
>JAPEVF010000535.1:0-31579 GCA_029747585.1 Pleurotus djamor
GGGCAGGACTCCTACCCCGCCTCCAACGCGATCTATCCCGCTTCCTCAGCCCTTTTCAGCGACGATCTACTTGCCCCCACCCAACCAATCCCCATTGGCTTCGATCATCCTGATTTAGCACTGCACAACTACGATAACGACATCACCAGGTCATTGATTCCACTATCTATCGATGAATTACTGGTCCCAGAAAATAATTAGCTCCATAATTTGTACAGTACTAGGGATCCATAAAGTACCATCCTGTCTAATTTACCTTCTCAGGCATCATTTCTAATTATGTATATGTAGACGGAGCTTTGCACAGCAGTAAATAGACCGGTTTTTCAGTTCACACAAACTTTTGAAGAAGTCGCTTGAGGATGGCTGTAATCAAGCGCTTATGTCGCTTGTCCCATCATGCAGCAACATCTTTACTCGCAATCTCGTGGCTAATCTCGGTCGTCGCACCTATTCACTGAAGTCTAGCAAACGACGCACCATGGCCAAAAAGAAGAACGCGATTCCAGAGCAACACCTACTCGTTCCAGAACATTCAACCTCAAATTCCGCCGCAATCGTTGATACCCACACCCACGTTGCTTCCACTTTCGAAGCGTACAGACACAAATACAAGGAAGGGAAATACGAGACGGTCTACGACTTTATCAAGGGTATCACGGAAGGTCGCAACGTTGAATCCGTTGTGGACGTGTGGTGTGAAGCCCCGGTGCGCAAGTTATGGAAGGAATTCGCGGACTCTGCCCTTACTGAGGAAGACCGTCGAAATAAATGGGGTAGCTTGGATTACTGGTTTGTCATTGGTGAGCTACTTCTTCTCGGTATAGCTTTCAGTAGCTGATCGTCTTCTGACTCAGGTGTCCATCCGTGAGCGACACTGTCTAGTTATGCCCTCGTCTCATTGACTTTCCCCCGGATTCACAGCCACGAAGCTAGACATTATACAGACGAGATAGAAGAAGAATTGTATGTGCCCTCGAAACAACTATGCTTAATCGGACTCTCATTGACTTAGGTTGACTGCCATGCAACATCCCCGTTGTGTAGGATGGGGTGAAATGGGGTTAGACTACCATTACGATCTTTCCCCTCGGGAAATCCAACGCTCAATATTCGTTCGGCAATTGAAGCACGCTGTCAAGCTGGGAAAACCTCTTACTATACATACGAGAGAGGCCAATGAAGATACGGAGCGGATTTTGAAGGAGGAAGTACCCAAAGATCACAAAGTACGTCTGGGCCCCGTCATACCTCACTAGTAGGAGGAAGGCTTACTTCTGTACTTTCAGATCCACATACATTGTTTCACAGACGAGCCGGACTTTGCATTGCGGCTCCTAGAGCATTTCCCAAATCTCTATATTGGAATCACGGGTGAGCTTCACGTCTTCTAACCCGGCATCTGTCGTTCCTTCTTCTCATATCCTATCCAGGCGTGATCACTTATACGAGCAACGAAAACACCTCCGGCGCTATTCGTCAAATGGTTGACCCTGCTTCGGACAAGCTACGCATTCTGCTCGAAACGGACGCCCCTTACATGGTCCCAGCGAATATATACGATACGTTGACATCTATCAAGGGGAAACTACCGATATGTCACACAGCAATGATACCTTGGATAGCTCAGTTTGTCGCCAGTATTCTGGGAGATCAGTGGACTGCGGAGAAAGTCATGAAGGTTGCGAGAGAGAATGCACGGTTTGTTTACGGTGTTTGAGCCACGCTGCGGGCCTATGTCCTTGTTTCTTGTCGTCAAGCAACACTTTCAAGGCGAAGCTCGAGCTTTGCCCTTGGGATCTGGTGGAGGACGACCCGCAGACAATTTCTCTGTGGATTCTTGAACGGCCAGCGACAACTACACCATATCTAGTTACATGCTCTCTATAAGGTCAAATAGACAACTCACATTAATCACGCCGGTATTGACTGCTCGGATGAGATGAAGCTCTGAATTTTCGTCCGTTCCAGCGGTTGTGTGTTGGGTATCAGCAGGAATCCAAGGAGGAGGGTTCTGTGCGGTGCTTGCATGAGTGGTTTAGACGATTGTAGAAATAAACCTACGGCTCCTTGGGAGGCGGACGGTGCCTTGTTATCATTCAGTTCGAGAGCGACGGCAAAGGATATATCGTCATCTAAATGACATGAGATGGTTCAGTTTGGGCATCTCGGGTGGATAATTCACAGTCACAGACCGTCAACGTCCAACTGCCCCAGCTGAGACTCAATCATACCGAGCTTGATGAGGAACGACCTAAAGTACTGTCCCAAAGATTTTGGTGTCATAGCACCGTCCACCCTATAGTTCAAGAGGTCAGTACTCATTGACGCAGCACAGATGAACACTCTAGACGACTAAACTGTGTCTCCTTATCATAACTCTCAACCTCAATCATTTGCTGGATGGAGAATATAAATCGTTCCAATGCAATTTGATCCCGGTTTTTTATGATCACGACTATCTTATCGACGGCTCCCAGAAGTAACTCTTCATGTATTGCTTTCACGGCGCCAGAGATATATTCGTTCAATGCAGGATGCCGAGATTGAAAGACGGGGGTATCGTATTTCTTACGCCGAATGAAGAGGTCGGGTGGGTACACCTGTCTGGCGTAGAGAATCGTGTGAATAGCGACTTCAACTGTGGAATATCGAGTATTATTTGGATTATTGAAGAGTAAGGTGCCAGTGCCCGCGTTTCGATGAGTAATTGACCCAGACCAGAAGACTCAAACGTCCTCACTGAATTCGGATATAGCGGCCACGGTTTCTGGGCAGGAAGTCAATGAGCAGTGGGCACTGGCAGCGCCGCTAGCGCTTCTGCTTACGAGCAAAGGATAAAGGGATCTCAGAAGCCATGTTCGTGGACGGAGTGGACGACGAGGTGACGCTGATCAGGGCGCTTACTACAGGGAAATGTCGGAGTGTCAAATATTACCTCCTCGTTGAACTCTATGCAACATTTTGACATTTCAGAGGTACGTAGGTAATATCTCGTGTACGCTCTTCAACGGGTCCCCAGAGAACTTTTCAATAAGTTCTTTGAATGACCGAAAACTCAGATCATCGGCTGAACTATTGACCACATTGTCGGATTTCAGTTGTTCAACCTGATGATGTTCAATTGCTGAGCTCCAGGAAGGACATGAACATCGGACTAGAGAAGCTTACCTGCGAGGAAGTTACGGTAAATATATTCTGCGGAAGGCGCTCCAGCACAGCCCCTTGCAGTTTCCCGACCGCAAAGGGTAACGATACGATAGGTCGGTGGCGTCCATTGTATTTCAACACCAGTTCCATGATTTCTTTATAAGTGAATACTAAGGGTGCACGTATCAGTGCTGCCAGCCTCAGAAAGAGGAGTAGAAGTGGCGAGCTTACCTTCAGGGCCACCAGCCTCCAGTATTTTCCCGTCTACGAACTCCCTGACCTTTGGATCGTCTCTACAGATGATTTCTACCGCACGAGCCAAGTCCCCAACATACACAGGCTGGAATCTTGACGTTCCTCCTCCAAAAACGGGTAAAAACGGAAGAAAAGTGGACAGTGAGGAGAATCTCTACGAAGGAAGTCAACAATCAACTCGAGGGTGCATGTATGCAGTAAATTTCCGACTTGCCTTGAAGAAACTATCCCCAGGTCCGAACACCAGACTGGGCCGAATGATAGTAGCATCCGGGCAATGCTCAAGCACAGCCGACTCGGCCAGACCCTTGGTCCTATTGTATGGGATGTCGCTCGTCGGGTCTGCACCTATTGCACTGATATGGACGAGCTTCGCACCCGATCGCTTACACGCTTTCGCTACATTCTCTGCACCCTTCCATTGAACTTCCTCGAAGTCTTTGACCGTGCCATACATGATCCCAACAAGCGAGACAACGAATGACGCGTCCTTGAAAGCCGTCTGCAGTGAATCGAAGTTCCTTACGTTGCAGGGAACCGGATCAAGCAAGGTATTTGGTGGAAGCTGGGATTTTAGTGCACTATGAAGCACTTCTGGCTTCCTGGATGAGAGTTGGACGCAAGCTGCTGAGCCCTTCACCGGGTTTGTTTTCGAAGCAGTTGCGAGTACTCGTGCGATGTTACTGCCTAGAGACACTCGAGTCAGGTTGCTGGGACTACAAAGCGTTTCGGATTCGGGGGGACTGCTTACCGAGAAACCCGGCACCACATACGACAACTTTCATGAATGGTAGGACGATGGACGTAGCGCGATTGGTGACGGTGATTCGTTGAAGGACACGCCGTGTCACTCATGTGACAACGCGGGTTCTCAGAAGTAACTTCGGGACGCGTGACGTCATCGTGACCGAAAACTACATGCTCTCAATCTAATCCAAATATAATGTCCCCTTGAAAACCCAACAGACATGGTTCTTGGCGCGATGACTTCGGATGGGTCAACAGTCATGCTCCACCGCTGGATAGGGTCCATGACACCGACGCGCGCTCTGAAAGTCATGGCATGGCTATGCAAAAGCTGGACATGTTCCTCGCAGAAGACCCTTTCCAATGAATGGGCACACGCATGGAGAGCTACCAATGGCCAGCGATGTTATCCGTTGATTATCCGAGCGTCAATCCATGATGGTGGCGATTCCAGCTTGGTTCCAGCTCCAAGGAAACAGCTTTCACAAACCGGAGGAGTTCTTCTGGTAAGTAGGTGTCAATCAGGGACGAGTAGACGACTGCATGGAATTGCATGGAATATAGAACGTCAACATGATCCTTGGCGTCAAAGGTGCGTACTAGACTGAAATGACCGCAGCATGCACTGCATGGCGAGGACTGTTTTCACTATATGCAGTGAGTCTTCAAAACAGTATAAAATGCCTCAAGAGAAAGGCGATCTGCACAAAGTCAACAGACGGCTATATCATGACTACTCTCCAAGACCAACTCCATGCCATCCTTCGTAACCTCGGGGACGATGTTAGCGATGAGGACCTCGCAAAACACCTTCTAGCAGATAGCATCGGTACTGGAGCAACTCCCAACGCCGCTTTTGCCGGGTGGTTCCCTACCGTCAAGGGAGTCAGCACCACATTTATCAACAAGGCGGTCACCATGAAGACCCTGATTTTCAACAATGTTGTTTTTGAAGGGACTGTTTCGCGTAAGCTCCAATCTTGTTTCAATATGTTTTGATCTCTTCACGCCGTATCTAGAGGATTGGAACGGAAGTAGCAGTGGCATCCTTGTTGTTCATGGCGACCCCAAGGAAGTCAGCTTCGTAGGGCATAACGAACCCGTTAACGAGATGAGAAAGAGAGGACGCCTCGTATTGAAGTTCCTCGTCAACAATTCTGTAGTTGGGAGTGTGAGTGACTATCCATGAGGTTATGATTAACATGAAATTAACCGCTTCATCCTTGCTCCCAATAGTACGTTGGTAAGTAAAGATTGATGTTTTGACGAGCTTCGGGCACTAAATACACTTTCAGGGAGTCCTCTCAGCACCGTTGGTGATTTAGTGGCATATTGCGGCGGTTCTGGGACGTTCAAATTGTGAAGGGGATGAACTACCTGTCTATCGGGGGAGATAGTGAAATTTGGGATTTGTGTTTCATTAGTGTACGAGAAATATTGTTCGACCAAGTCGTGAAGTTGCGAGCTTGATGTGAATGGTTTGTCTAGAGCTCGGGCTGGCTGCTTGGCTACAGTGCATCGGAGGAAGATCATTCGGTCAACTCCTAGTCTACACGTCGTCGTTCGAATTAGAAAGTCGGTACCAGGGTATGAAAAAAGCGTTCGGAGAAGACATGGAAATATTCCCTACAATAGGGTCTTCGCCTCCTCAGGACTTGACCTCGGCGGATTACGAAAAGTTGATCAGCAATGCACAGGTTGCGTATGCTGATAACCGCGCTGCATCATCAAATCCTGTACAGGAAAATAACGCGGCGCAGTCGACTTTAGCAGTAGTGTCACTATCCCTTGATCGTGTGAGGGCCGCGGGATGGGGAAACCACGCAACTTCAAATTTAGCAAGTGGTACGCCCTCCACTCCGACCGACCCTGCCTCTGGTAGAGACAGTAATGGATCGTACCCGCCATTCCCAATCCTGCCGCCGCAATTAAGGAATTTAAGAATTTGAGGGGGGGGCGCGCCCATCGTCGCGAGGCCGTTCCTGGGTCGAATTTCGACGTTAGAGTACTCGAGGGGGGGGCATGAGGGTTGCTAGGTCCCAATCATAGTATTCAGTAGGTTGAGAGGGCAGGTAGAGGCGGGGGAGGAGGGAGTCGGCGGTCATGGCAAAAGTGACGAGAAGGAAGGTGAGGATGAACTGCTTGGAGAGCATGTTGACGTTGACGTTCAATAGTCTGTGTAAGTTGGTATATGTGTCATTTGCGTTGGAATAGAGGGTATAAATACAGAGAGCCAGACGAAGGATGCACAATGACGATGATGGATTGAGGAGTTTGTCAGCGGAGCATCTCTGAGTGAAACAGTGTGGACCTCGATGGATCGCAGACCATGAGTTGGGCTCCGGGGGAGCAGTATGTGTCGCCAGCACCACCAGGTACAATTCTTGCCGTTCAGCGAGTGCACTGAATAGTAAGATCTGCGATCTACCTGTGGAAAGGGGAATTGTGATATCAAGTAGACATCCATGGGTTTGTTCCATCGGAGCGAGGATACTGATGAACATGAAGTCCAGACACCTGGCCGCATTGGATAGGAAAAGGGAAGCAAGCTAGGGATGAAGTGAGAAAAGCAACAGACTACTTACTTGTAGTTGGACAATTGCCAGACTCAGTGGGGCTTTGCAAGTTTCTGACATCTATCACGTCGCGAGGGTCACGATATGAACTTTTGAGCGAGCGGGTAGACTCCCGATTTCATAGGAGAGTGATGTGGCGTAACGCTCACTCGGGGCCAACGACTCGGAGCACGGGAAGTGTGTCTTGTACAGACAGGATGTACCTAGTATCAGAAAGGTTTGACGCTCGAGCCAGTTCTTCGGGAGCAAGACTGACGGACTGGAAAGCTGGGATGTAGGGTGGACCAGATTACGTAATGTCAAAATATTCAATTCCACATAGGCTGGAACCAACCTCTATGTCGAGAGGATGATAGTCGATCCTCTTAGAATATAAATTCCACATTGCTTTCCACTTTTTCAAGGCCTCAAACCGAGCGTCCAAGTCATCGTATACGCGCCCCCAGTCTTTACAAACCATAGCCCCTTCGTTACGGTCTGCCTCAAAGTCCCGCTCCAAAAAATCGCCCGGCTCGATACTTTCGTTGGCTTTGCATAGGATCGTTTGCCTGAGGTAATTCAGACAGTGATGAACATGATGGGATCCAGCTTCAGGATCAGATGGATCAAAGAGGTCTCGGTGAATGTATCGAAGACAGTGCATCTGGTGGTGCAGAGTGACGAGGAACAGTCGATTCTCGGATCCAAGACGCGTCCGACCAAAGCCGCCAACACTATTCGGCACGCTTTCCCATTCTTCGTTTGCAAGAGTGTCTGCTAGGTTGAGGGAGTAGTGGACGGTCTCTTGAAGAGTCATTGCGACCAAGTCTAGGTCGCCCACTGGCAGCTCTATGGGGTAATCGCCACCTCTGTAGTATTCGGCCACATCGTCAACCTGGAGGACTACTCAGTGTTTACTGGTTAGTATCAGTGCCATTCTTCAAGGATACCATAACTTACTGCGAGAAATATTCCATGTACACAGGCCGATACTAAACAGGATAAAAGCCCGAAAACCAATAGTGGGATTGGTGGGAGCCATGTTATCCCAAGTGTCCTCCTGCCTTCTATGTAGGGCGTCCTAAGTGTATCCTGAACATGTGGGTTTGATCAAACGTGAGCATATTGCCCCACTGAGTAGCCGAAATACCTGGCTTCCTCACATTGATCTTAATACTTAATATTAGACCTAAGGCCCAAGGACTCACCAAAAACGTCTCGTTTCCTTCCCCCCGCCACCTGCTCGCCTTTTGCCCACAAAATGACATCCAACTTGTACAAGTGAGCAATAGCTTCGTCGTTCTCCTCAGCATCATACTCATTGTGCACTCCGAAGAACGCCCGAGTTCGAAACTCTCCAGCTGCACGCAGGCCAAACTGTGGACCGTGCTACCAACGCGCGTGCCCCTCCTATCTATGCAACAACGAGCTTCGTTTTCAATGACACCCAACACGGTGCTGATCTGTTCAGTCACAGAGCTGTAGGCAACGTCTACAGTCGTGTCGCAAACCCCACCGTGGTCTGTATCTCGTATCATGTCGTCCTACACATGTTCACCTCTCCAACAGCAAGTATTCGAGGAGCGTATGGCAGCTCTCGAAGGCGGCGTTGCTGCCGTTGCCGCCGCTTCTGGGCAGTCTGCACAGATCATGGCCATCCTAGCGCTCGCAGGTAGCGGCGATAATATCGTGGCGTCGACTCAACTTTACGGAGGGGTAAGTCTTCTTCAACTATCCGTGCCTTTCCACACGTTTAACCCTGTCTCTTCAGACCTACAACCAATTCTATGGCACGTCTTCTTAGGTGCCCAGGTGATTTTATCTGACCTCAACTCAGTGACCTTGCCTCGTCTTGGGATCACGACCAAGTTCGTGTCTTCGCCGACCTCGTCGAGCAATGCACCTCCCCCGTCTGCATTTGCCGCCGCTATAGACGAGCACACTAAAGCCATCTACATCGAATCAATTTCCAATCCTTCCTTTGCTATTCCTCAAATCACGAATATGGTGTCCCTCTCATCATCGATAACACGTTTGGCATGGGTGGTTTGTACTCATGTTTCCTTTCATATTATTTGGAATTGAATATCATACCTAGGTTATATTGTCCGTCCTATTGAGCTGGGGCCGATATTGTTGGTGTGTCACGACCCACTTCATCCGAAAGTCAAGATATTGACCTAAGTTCTGTTGATATCTAGTCCATAGTGCAACCAAGTGGATTGGTGGTCATGGAACCACGATCGGAGGTGTCGTTATCGATTCAGGTCAGTGAAAGAAGTCTCGGTTTCGACTCAAACATATAATCATACCACGTTCAGGAAATTTCGATTGGCTGTCCCCCTTGTCCGTCGACAAATTCCCAACTCTCACGAAACCGTCGCAAGGTTATCATGGCATTGTGTTTGCTGAAAAGTTTGGCCGTCAGGCATTTGCTATATGTGTGCGCCTGGAGGTGTGCTGTTTAATCTCGACATTACCTGGAAGGCTGCTGACTACTTCTGGTGTCATAGATGCTGCGTGACATCGGACCGGCGATGAACCCGTTTGCTGCCTTTCTCCTTCTTCAAGGTCTCGAGACACTGAGTCTACGTGGCCAGCGGCACTGCGATAATGCGTTGGCCCTTGCTCAGTGAGTACACCTTCCGGCGAATATGGTGGCCGTTCTTACATGTGTTCTGGCAGGTATCTTGAGGCTCATCCTTCCATAGCCTGGGTGTCATATCCTGGGCTCAAGTCTCATCCCTCACACAAGACTGCTGTTGAGCTACTCCGCCCAAATGCCTTTGGTGGCGTTTTGTCGTTTGGAGTCAAGGAGCCCAACACGGATTCTCCCGCTACCATACAGGCGCAGGATCGGCTCCCACCTAGTGCTGCATGTAAGGTTGTGGACGGCCTACGCCTTGCTAGCAATCTGGCGAATGTTGGTATGTCAATATGTCGTCATGGCGCGCGATGCCTCTGATTGGAACGCTAGGCGATGCGAAAACCCTCGTAATTCATCCCGCGTCTACCACGCATGGGCAAATGTCGCTAGAGGAGCAAAGTCAATGCGGCGTCACACCTGATCTCATTAGGGTATGTGTGCCCAATTCCCATGCATTAAACCTCTCAGCCATATGTTGTTGTAGGTCTCAGTGGGCATCGAGAACATTTCCGATATTATTGCCGACTTCGAGAATGCGCTCAAAGTACTGGCAACGAGCTCCTAAGTGTCTGCCTTCGAGATTGTGCTCTCGCAATTTATCTATATGTCCAGTTCTGTAAATTTCAAAAAGGGTAGCCGTCCGAGATACTTCCTAAGTAAGTTCGAACGTCAAGGCGTCACAGTTTCACCATCAGATACACGTCAGATCAAACGCTGTTTCCGAACTTCTTGAACTTCCTGTGCCTAGGAAAACCAGGGCATCACTTTTCTACCTATCAATGACCCTTTGCGATGATGCCGGCACGCTATTTGATGAACTGAGGTGTGTACTTTCCTTCTTGCCAACTTCGTTCACGTCCCGTCGGTCCCCTGAAGATGTGACCATCAACAAATCATGGGATATTCACCCGTCATTCCGTCCCTCCAGCGCCGTTTTGGGGGAGACAATCCCATATTCAGTCTATCTCTTGATTTTAGACCGGAATTCATTCAAACTTGAAAGGAAAGATCGAATTGACGGTATCATTATGCGTTCATATCTCTGTACAGTGGCATGCTGCACCAGATAGATGGCTACACACATCCGTCAGCAATGGATATGAGGTTTGTATCACCGCCACACATTGTGGCCCATCCCACACGAGTACAGCTCGCCACGGTTGTCAATTTGAGCGTGAGCTGTGTGGTGGATTGAATTCGGTGGTTAGCCAACTGTAAATCGTCGGCTCTGAGGACTTGAGTTACGTCCTCGTCCAGTCGGGTACCCCAAAATTTGGATACTTACTGTTCAGGCCATTCGTTCGTTGTTCGTCGGAGGTAACAACGTTGCTCTTACGAGGAAGTCAAACAGCGGTCGAGACTTGAGCGTGAAGTCTTTGCCTGCTAGCGGGGGACAACCGATTCTTCGCGTACAATACAGCGGCTACATAGAGCCTATAACGTTGAGTACATAAATTTAAATTGATAAATTACCACCTTGCCTCCTCAGTCCATTCACTCAATCATCAATCATCCTCCTGAACAAACGTATCCGCACTCCCAATAATCTGAACATCATCATTCAACGCCATACTCCTGCTCCTACTCCTTTTCTTCACCTTCACGGACGGTTTCTGCGAGGTCGCCGCATCGGTTGTCGGTGCTAGTGCAACGGGGGGAGCTTTTGGTGCAGGGGTACGGATTTCGGGACATGGGCCGGTGAAGTCTTTACCAGTCATACGAGATAGCGTGGAGATATCTGTATCCCATATCGTTAGATCTTTGACAAGTGGAAGACCGCAAGGCAAAAAAGGGGTGACGTACCAACTGGAATGCGGTTGTTGAGGCAGTACGTTATCCTAGCTGAATTCCTCTTATCCTCGGCTTTGAACTTGTTCTTGCACGCCGTCCTGTCTCGCCCAGGAAGAACAAAGGCTAGGAGCTCGTAATTCTCCCCATACTGCGAGAGGGCCTATGAAATTCTGATATTAGCAATGCGTCCCATTGAAATGACACTAAAGGCGGACATACATGATAGAAAAGCTCCGTTTCCTCTTTACTCCATCGAGAACCACGGCATTTCTTACGGTACGTCCCCGAGTTGACAAATTTACTCGTATCGGACTCGACAACATGGGTATACTCCGACGTATCGACATCTTGGTCTCGATCAATGACAAGTGACTCTTCGTCGATGATCGTTTCGCCATTAGGTCCTATCCGGACTTGTACGTTGAAACGGTTCGAAGGCAAATTGTCAGAGTAATCGAATTCATTGTTGTTTTCTTCGTCGCCAGAGTCTGCTCCGGCAAGCGATTGAGATTCGTTCGGGGCAGACGCGTTCGAAAGACCACCTGCAGCGTTTCCACTCGGCGGGACATCCACTTCGCCGTCCTCGGTGATTTTGCCGTACTTTTTCAACTCTGCGAGTTCCCTCATTCTAGCCCTCTGTTGCCTACTTTGAGATTTCCAGGAGACGAAATTGTCTTGGATTTCCACGGCTTTGGAAGAGATACGCCCCTGCCCTGTATCGCTGCAGAGCGCAGCCATTGTAATGGTAGTGGGGTCAAGCTCTTCGCCAGGACCATCCTCTGGGTTGAATTTGGGCAAGTTCGGGCTTGTAGCTCTGCGCCGTCGTGTATTCGTAGTAGGTGTGGCTGCATCCCCATCTGAGGGAGGGTTTCGTTTTCGACGTTTTGGATGTTGGGGAGCTTGGGACGGAGTGTCTTGCTGGGGTGTTGTAGATCTCCTGGTCGTCTTGCGCTTTGGATGTGACGGTTGGTTCTCACTGAGAGATTCAGGTTGCTGATTACTAGAACTATCAACTGACGCGTCGCTTTGAGTCGTCTCCACAGGCTGAGATAGCAAAATGGAGGGGTCGGTGGGTTGATCAACGCGAGCACTAATCGGTGTGGTACTCGAGGGGGAAGGCCCGAGTGTGCTGGATTCACCGATAGCGAAAGCTGAAGCCGCGTGTGAGCTGATTACGGGAGGAACGACAGCAACAGTCGGGGGCGCCGATGGTGTTATCACAGTCGGTTTTCTTGGGGTAGCAGAGGCGATCAGCGGAGGAACACTGGGTGTTCTTGGGGGTGGTGGTTGGGGTGCGACAAGAGGACGTGGTTGAGGAGTTCGCGGCACTGTAGTGGGGGTCGTAGGGGGCAGAACAGGACTACTGAAAGTCAAGACGGAGAAATGTCCCGAGGAAGACATGTCCGAGGGGAGTGAAGACGGAGGCGGCATGTCGCGTGACGAAGACGGTGCCGTCTGGAACGAAAAGTCATGGTTGCTGGGTCCTGCATTGAGGTTTGGATTGGGGTCTGCGGGTACGGAAGGTTGACGGGGAAGCGATGGGCCGCGGGACTTTGCTTTGGCGACGGGTTTGAAGATCGTCCCGCGCTTATCTGCAGTCCTCAAGTCAGTGTCCTTGCGAATAAAAGGAAACGCGGAAGAATTCGACTCACTGACTCGCGTTGTCATCAAGCACGGAAAGGAGACTTTGAAGGAGGCAAAAGCGTATGTTGGGCGCTTGTAGAAAGTTGTGATCGACGCTGCCTTATCTGGGTCGGCCTCTTTGCAAATGTGCCACCAAGGCTCTCTGACGCTTTCGACCATAAATCAGTCTGCATCCACGCTCAAAGGCCCACACCGTCCTCAATTCACCCGCTCGCGTTATACTACTTGAAGGATCTGTCTAGTGCGAATTGACAATCTCTCAATGACTCATTCAGAGTCGCAAGTCCATTGACCATTGTCAACACCCAACTTGCGTGATCAAGCTCAAGACTCAAGTCGGGAAGAAAAATAATGAATGTACAACATTCGGCATCGCAAGAGTGTCAATAACAAGCTAAAACTACTACTACAAACAAACCCTCGGCCTCGGTATGCAGCTCTACTGCGACAAGGATGTATGGTCTGGTGAACAAGCGTGAAAGAATCTGTTGCGTGTACACCTTTTCGTTGAGAGTGTAAGTGTGGTCATCAAATCTCGCCAAGTAACGGGGCAGTATATTCACCCTTCAACACTCAACGTCAACGTTCATGCTCGGCTTCCTCCTCAACCTGCCGACCTCTCAGATTCTGCAAGACACCACCAAAAACCCAATTCTGAGGGTCAAGGGTAAGTTCAAGATGTGAAAATGTCAGTGCGCTGTGAAAGCTCGAGTGCAATCAAACCCACCAGAAGAAATAGAAAGAAGCGCCAAACGGCCCATTCATTATTTGCATTGTCCATTCCCTCCACATGAACCCTAGCCTCGACAATACCAACAGCGTCAACATTACCCTGCATATCCTCACCAGCTACCGGTGGTAGTGGCTGGTAGACAACGTGATGTTAAGAACAAGGAAGAGGGCTGCAACCCTGCCACACACCTGGAAATCGTGCTGTAGAACATCGTCAAAGTCTTGAGTATCAACCAAGGCCTTGTGAAGAGGTGAGCATACACGAGGCAACACTCCAGACAAGATAGCCCATACTAAGGATGGGTCAAACAAATGAAGGGGCCGTGCATACGGTTCATATCGTTTGAAAGAAGTGGCCGAAGTCGAGAAACCCCGTGCCGCAAGGGCATATCTGTCTAGTTGTTTCTGAGCGCGACAAGAGACCGGCATGATATCACTGCGAGATACGAAATGGAAACAACTTGGCTGGGCTGGGTGGGAGAAGTAAGTCTTGGACGAATACGCGTTCAAAACTAATTTATGTAAATAGTCAGCAAAACGCCGAATTTGGACATGAAAATGCGGCGGACCCGCCAGAATCCCTCCGCAATTCGAGGAATAGCACGGAGAACATCGACTCCATCTTGGACATCTCGTGCATGTCCAATAGATGCCTAACCTCTGACGAGGAAGGGTACCATCGTGACAATGTCACTCGTCACGCCTGTGGTGAGTCACACTTCTCCTCCTCGTACCATCACGATAGAAATATCAAATTGATAGACATACCTAATGGCGCAGTCTGGAACACATGCACGCGTGATCAAAACATTATGACAGGCAGCAAAACATTGACACCAATGCATTAATTCAGCCAGAAGCCGCCCTCTGCTAGTTCGAAAGAGTGAAGATCCGCAGGTGCGACCAGAGTAAGTCCACGCGCGGTTCGAGGTGAGCTGCGGATAGCGCCTCGTACCGCCTGTGGGTTTTGTGACAAAAGTCCGACAAAAACCCGCGCACTTGCATCTTGTGCGAGAGCGCAGTGAAGGTGGGATGGTGACTTGGTCGACGACCGAAAAATCAAAACAATCAAGTGGGACAGTCGGCAGCAAGAATACGCCTGGGTGATGGGACCGCCTTTCGTTGGCCAGTAATTTCTGTGTGATGAAGATGTCTTTGAGATCCTTAGTGTCAACGAGACACGAGAGGTTGACGCACCAGTCACTGTCCGAAGGGGCTCTCTCAAAAAGACAGAAGAAAACCCAGGTGAGCCGCCTTTCCGCTCAAGAGATTCATACGACACCGTCCGTCCAGCCCAGCTGTTTGAAACCATGGTATATTCGCCAATCCCCTACGATATCAACACCCTCGGCCGTGGTGTGGCCACATCACCCCCTCCTCTGCCCTGCGCTTGCTGAATCGGGGATGGTGTATCAGATATCCAGTACAAGTTCGCCGAACCTGTATGGTACAGTTCGGCGGACTCTGTATCCTGACAGATATGACAACGCCATGCCATGGGGGTTGCATGATCTACGTCCAAGATATGACCAGAGAAAATTTTCTGGCCATCGCGGTCAGTGTCCTATCGATGCTGGGGGTCGAGCATCGTTGAAGCAACGGAAACGCAGACATTATCGGTCGGTAATGGTCAGGTCAAGAAATGGGAGCAGAAGCGGAAGGCGCTTGTTGGGTCAACGGATGGTTTGGTTGAAGGCCGCAGGCGTGGCCACAAGCCGGCCACTCAACTCATTTGCCCCCTAAAAACGTGGTCTCCCAGCTCACCTGGTTTTTGTCGTCGCGCAACATCGTCGTTTTCTAGCTCGACCGCCCACATTTTGTTTTTCCTGTTCTCTCCAGCCGAATATCGACAAAATATTCCCCCACAGCCTCATCTACTCGCCAACCCTCCATCTCCTCGGTTTCCAAGGTTGACTCCGGCCGATCTCTCCACGCACAAGTTCTTTCATTTTTCCAACCGTGAATTTTATTCCACGACGCCCAAAGATCCAAGTCCCCCTCGTATTCTCGGGCTGCTCGCCTATACGCCTCGTTCAAGTAAAGAGCTAGGCGGTCGCCAACAAGAACACGTCTAAGGCCACCCTTTTCTGAGAAAGACGAACCACAGGTTGTCGACCATCGCATCCAGAGGCTCCCAATTATCTCGAATGATGTTTCATAAAATTCGATGCATTGTCAGACTCGTACAAAAAAAAGTTCAATAATACACAATTTCTTCTATGGCTTTCTCCCCCTCTCTATCTCTAAACAACGGCTCGCTCATATTGATTCGCCACTTTCAAGGATACCCCCAGCGCTTTCGCCGCAGTGAGTGCCCAATGTGGGTTTCTCAGAAGTTCACGAGCAAGGAGAATAACGTCAGCCTTTCCATCTTGCAAATACCCTTCCGCTTTCTCTGGATCCGAGATCAAGCCGACCGTGCCCACATTGAGACTTGGGTAGGCTTTCTTGAGGCTCTCCGCAAAAGGCACCTGTATCCAAAGATGGTCGATGAGGTCTTTCCCCACAAGCAGACGATCAGCAGAAGAAACAAACCTGATATCCATGCGATAACGGGATCTTCTGCTCAGCCCAGTTGCCGCCTGCGCTGCAGTCGACAAAGTCTACGCCGATCTTGATGAGTTCTCCTACGAGCACTTTGGTTTGCTCGATCCCCCATTGCTTCCACAGCCCATCATCGCCTTGCTCTGGTCGGTCTGCCCAGTCAGATGCGCTGATCCTGACGAATAATGGCTTCGACCAGGCTTCGCGACAACTCTTGATCACACGTAGAGGGAAGCGAAGTCGATTCTCGAGTGGCTGGCCTCCATAGGAATCGGTACGATCGTTAGACAGGTTTGAAAGGAAGCTGTGAAAGAGATATCCGTGCGCGCTGTGAATCTCGATAAAGTCAACTGTGGGTACGTCAATGTCGTTTGTGTTAGATTAGCGGGGCTGATGATTGGATGATTGTGCTTACAGCCAACTTCTTCACATCGTTCGATCGCTTCGACGAATGCGTTCTCAACGTATGTCAGGTGCGCCTCATCCATTTCCTTGGGGGTCGGGAACTTCTCATGGAAAGGAAGGGTGCTAGGGCCATAAACTGTGCCCTATCCTTTGAGAACAACATGATGGAGCAACGCAACCACCTTACGCACCATCGTCAGGCCACCCATTTTGCTCCACTGGGACAACATAGGAACCAACTCTAGCCCAAGGCGCGAGGGTGGATGCCTTTCTACCAGCGTGTGCAAGCTGGATGCCGATCTTTGTTCCTTGGGCATGACAGAACTGGACTATCCGTTTCAGAGGTTCGATTTGTGAATCAGTCCAGAGTCCCTGTGGAAGCATTGACGTCACAATGGCGGTCAATGATTAAACAGCGATGACGACGAACAGCATCCTCTGGAGATATTCGACCTTCTGGAACGACTGCCGTGGCTTCCATGATGATGGCGCCAACTCCTCGCGTCGCAAAGCCCTTATATACGCCTGTCAAGGAGGGCATATTCAAGGCAGACAACTATCCTTACACCGATGTGGACGAGATGCCAATCTGTTGCATGGCCGTTGGAAGAACTATATTGACACATGGGGGACTAGACTCTTAAGCAAGCAAACGATTTCAAGTATTTGTGGTATGAACAGAACACACCACGAATATCCTGTTCTTAAAAGTTGTTCCCCCAATTGTTATTGGTTGGAACAGCAGAGGTACCTTTTCATCCTGAATGTTTCGTGAGCGTTAGTACACATGCATGCAATGGCTAATTGTAAGAAGAGTTGGACGTGCAGGAGACTTTGATATGACTGTCCCAATTTCGGGGTCGTTGAGAGGATAAAACTCTTTGGCATCAGGAACGGGTGCGTTCCATGGGAGAGGCATTCTGGTGATAATCTTAGTTCAGGCTGTGTGATGAGAAAACCTGTATTTATATGTTGGATGAGTAAGATCTTCATGGCAGCCAGTCAACAGCCAGTCTCCGGGGAAGGCGTGATATCATTGCAGGAAAGCCACAACAAGGACAAATACCGCGTTCACCGTCGCATGCATCGTCCGCCCCTGCCAATCGCGGCGACGCCAAACTGGGAGCTCAAAGGAAATGATGTCGATTCGCTCAAAAGCATCCCAGAAAGGTTCCGTGTTCATCTCATCTGAGTTTGCCACCAACTAACTTGTGACATAGTTGTGTAACTCTTCAGTCGCTGCGTCAAAGTCAGTGCGTTCATTGATTGCGTTCCCCGAGTTCGCCGCTCACCACATTTTCATAGCCCGAGACTTCTGGGTATCTGCATTTCCCAAGTTCTCCAGCAGGGCCCGCGGTACAAAGTCACAGGAGGTTACTCCCCCTCCTCACACCATCCAGACGAGAGGAAAATGCGACCTTCACATAGGCCCCGTCATCTTCCCTGATANCCCTCTTCTACGAGGTGCATTATCTACCTCCAAAGCCACCGCAGTCTCAGCTGCCAACATTGTCCCTTTCAGCTGGATACACAACCGCAAAACCTGCTCAGGCTCCACCACAGCCAGTGGCATCCTCATCGTCAACACAGGCACCAACCGCGGCTGCTCAGATGTCTCCTCTGAGCTCAATCACGCCTGCACTTATAAATCAAGTCAACACCGCGGCTTCGACCAACCCAACTCTCGCCAACCTGCTCCAGCTAGCAGCTACAGGCAGAGCGACCCCCGATCAACTCAAAACTCTTGGTCTTCTCATCCAATCGCTAGCTACAGTCGGTACTATGAACCCCTCCCTCGAACCTGGCTCCTTACAGCAGCCTGTGAGACCTTTTGACCTCGTCCTTGAGTTTCCAGAGTGCCCATATGACAGGTTCCTCTTCCCGAGATGTCAAGTCGTCTGCGAGAGAATGTCGAATAACACACTTTCTACGTATCAAGACATATTGATCGCGGCGCCTATACCCTTCTCTACGGAGACCGACGCGTCGGCGCCCTCGACTACTGCTGCCCCTGTTCCGACTACGACCACTTCGACTACGACTACGACCACTACGACTACGGCTACGGCTACGGCTACAACTGCTACCCCACCTCCAGTACCACCATGCCTGCAAGTAGCTACTATGCGAATCAAGTCGGCTCCAGTCACGCTTTGGGAGACACTCTCAAAATGGATGGGAGATGAAGAAACTGTGTCGCGTAACCGCCAATACTTGAGCAGACTTGTGCGTGGCCAACGATCATATCTGTGCGAGATGAACTAACTTCCTATTGATGCAGCAACCGAGTCGGGTTTACCTAGCTCATCGCATACGGGAAGGCCCCTTACTCACTGAATTACAAACTGTAAGAATCGAACAAAAGCAGTTCGAAGTGGAATTGATATTGACCTCACCTTAGCTCTCTGCCCCCAATTTCACCATGAAATCTATTGACCCCACCGCTCCAGGTGGTGTAAAACCAAAACGCAAGTATACCAAACGCGAACCGAAGCCTAAGCCTGCTGCTGTCCCCAAGATTGCTCCGCCATCGTTCCTCGTTTTAACACCACAACCACAACCACCTCCAGTAACTCAAGCAGGACCATCGGTCGTTAGTACTACAAGTCAACCGCCCTCTGTATTACCAGTTCCGCCATTGACGATTCCGTCGGTCCTCGCATCATCGTCTTCAACAACACCATATCCTACACCCCCCATCGCAACGGCGTCATCAACACCGTCGACACCAACACCTGGTCCTCCCCCATCCAAAAAGCAGCGCGTCAAGCCGCCTAAACAGCCTCTCCCCAGGATCGCGTGTTTCTCGTGTGACATGACTGACGTTCCGTTGATCATGGGTGGTCGTAAGTCATATCGTTCGCTCTGACCTCGTCTTGTATCAGTACTCACGCGATTTCGAATAGGCTTTTGTCGACCGTGTGTAGAATCCGGAAAAGCGAACCCAGATATCCCCCAACCTTTACGATCGACAGGCTCGACGCACCGTTCATATTATCAGCCCGTCACTCCCTCCACTTCTGCTCAATCCGCCCAATCAAGCCAAGGCACTACGAAATAGTAGATTTATCTTCATATTACAGTGGTTGTGTTTAAGGATGAGAGTGAAAGAATGCGTATAATTTATAACTTAATGCCAACGAATATGAATGAAAGTATTAGACAATAAGAATAAGTGATGCAAGAAGAAAGTGATGATGATGATGACGATAGCGAGTAGCGAGCAGTGTTGTCAGATATAAAACAAAAAGCGAGTGAGGAGAGAGTTAGTCAAGGACTCTGATCATCCATCCTATCCACCATGTCGCGACCGCAAGCTGCATGAGGACAATGAGGAACTCGACCAACACGGCGGACCATTGGATGAGGATGACAACCAAGAAGAAAGGAACGATAAGCCAGCGAAAACCACTGTGGGCAATGATATGCAGGCTGTAGTGTCGACTCGATGTCAGAGCCGCACGAAGTTGGAGAATACAAACTGCGGCGGAGATAAAGAAGAATAGACAGAAACCTAGCCAGTGACGACAGGACCGACGAGGGAGGTGCTTGATGGGGTAGCGTTTGGGTTCGCCGGTGAATTCGTTGCGATATAAGGGAATGATGAGGAAGTCTTGAACATCGACGCCGATGGTCTTTCCGTAGGTTCTCCAGAGGGGAGTAACTTGATCGAGGAGGAAGGTAAGCGCGTCCATGCCGAATTCCCAAACTTGTTGGTACTGGTCTTTGTAGCTCTCTTCAAGGGCGACGATGTAAGAGAGCTAGGAAGGGGTGTCAAACGAGGTCCTTCGGTGGAGAGAGAGTCGCTTACCTCTGGATATACAACCGACGTATGTGCCAGCGTGTCGTTGTATTCTACCTTGACCTCTCCGTGCAACGCTTTTACATCCTTGAGCACTTTGGCGACTTCATGAGCCTTAACCACAATCTCCTCATGTTGCGCAGTGATAGCTCCCAAAGAGCGAGTGAGGGACATAATAGGATCATTGAGAACACTCCTGATGGGGCCCGGTGTCTTCTCGTCCGCACTGTAGATATATTGTTCCAAGACGCGGCGCTGACGAAGGACACGGTTGTGGATATCTTCAACTGCACGGAAACCACGAAGCTTGCGAGTGGAACCTGTTACAGCGGATGGGTCGTGACCAAAGGCGTCGAGGACATCTGGAGGCATCCCAGTATGGGGAGCACCAAGCATGTTCATGAGGTTTCCTTGGAGCGTGTCATGTTCTCGCACAATGGTAGCTATACGATTCAGTGTCTGGCGGACACGCGTATTCTGAGCGTTGAGCTCCTCCATCAGTCTGGAAAATATGTTAATTACAATGAAGTATATGAGGTCTGAGGAGGAAACGTACTTGAACTTATGATCATACTCCTCACGAAGCCTTTCCTCAGCCTGCCGTTTCTCTTGTGAATTCAGTAGACTCCTGGAAGACTTCGTTGATATTCGTGGTTTCCTACGAGATGCGTCCGGTACTGTCGGAGAAGCCAACCTAGAAGCAATCAAACCAGGAGGTTCAGCACCAGTATACGGGATGACACCGGGCACTATGTGGCCAAGCATGACAGCAGAACTTGGCGTCACGCCGTCATCGTCCTCTAAGGGCTCTTTGGGTGGATCCTTCGTTGATGGCTCCACAGAGAGGCGGGATAGTATGACATGGAGGTCGCTGGGGCGTCGTCGTTTGACTCTCGGTCTAGGTACGGGGCTTCTTCGGTCGTTGTCAGATGCATCTGACATGGAGTGAGGCGCAGAGAATCTACCCTCACTCGTCGGTAGATTACGTCTCATGCGTGTAGACATGCCACGAAGATGGGACAAACTGGCTGTTGGAGAGGCCGGAGGAGGGGGATGAACCGGGTTGCTGATAGCACTGTATACAGATTCTCCACTTCGTCGTGAATCAACATCGAACGAATTGCGGCCCGACCCAGGAGCAGGTCTGTCTGTTGGCAAAGGAAGACCCAAAGCATCGTCTATTGGAGGTAGTACATTGAGGATAACTCCAGTCGGAGAGGCAGAAGGCGACTCGGGGATCGTCTCCATAAAATGCTCGTAGTGTTGAGATTGGCAATATCGTTCCATAGCTAGTGCAGACAAATGCCACGGAAATTTAGGGCCGTCCTTGTGAACGCGTCGTTTCTCGAGGTGCCTGAGCCATGTAAAAGGCTCTGCGTGCTCGAGACCACTCCGTGTAAGAGCATCCTGTCCTTCGAGCCACTTGTATATCTTCAAAGGATTTAGCCGAACTGAAGGCGTTTCCAGGCGGTCATAGACAAGTTTGTATCGTCGTCCAAGCTGCTGTGAGATAATCTCCGCCTTCCTCAAGGACTGGGGAGATGCTGACGACTTGAGGTGAATAAGTTTCATCTGGTAGTCGTCATCGGCCTTCTTCAGATCAACGTTTGATATATTCGCAGCCTTGTCTTTTCCCTTGCGCCTGTGAATGGACAGAGACCATCGTTTGTCTGATTTCTCGTCATCCGAAGCGTCTCCAGCCCAATCCAAAGTGTCGCCGTCGTCTATCGACGAAGGTACAGGGTGTGGTGTTACCGGCGTGTTGCTAGCAACTGTAGATGGACCAAAATCGACCTCGGAGTTGGTAAGAATGGGTCTACGTTGTGGTGAGGGTGAAGGTGAAGTGATGGGTGACGTGCGGTAGATAGTGGGTCGCGGTGGTGATGAGACAGAGGATGATGGTGAGCTTGGGAGATTTCTCGGAAGATGCGGAGGCAGCCCAGCTCGAATGCGAGCTTCACGACGTGCCTTCAGCTTGAGAGCCTTTTGTACGTCATGAAGTACTTGTGGATCTGAAGTGTACTGTTAATGAGGAAATTTAACGAGGCGTCGGGTAGACTTGCCTTCATGTGCTGTCGGAGCGGATGACATACGTCAGTACTGACTTGAATACGAGTATGGGGTTATGGACTCACAAAGATCATATTCGTCGGAGAAAGCACCTAGACTGGAAGTGCCGCTTGTGTAGGAAGTCATGCCTGAGCTTCCTGATGCCATCCGTGGGCGTCTGGACGACTCTGCGGGGTTGAAGGGATGCGACGGTCTCCGGGGTTCGTTTACTGCAGAAGAGACTCGGACGCTCCTCTTCGCCTGGGCATTCCGTCCAGCAGGTCTTTCCGGAGACTCTACGGTTATGAGAATCTTTCTGCTAGTCGCCGGTCCATGAGATGAAGAAGCCACGGGTTGTTGCGGTGTGGAACTTGTAGCAGCATCGTTGGGTCCTGAATGGTTTGCATTCGGCTCAATCTCTGCCATATACTGACCCAGAAAGCCAAGGACTTGGGGCGGCGAGCAGAGTCACGGCGGTTTTGACGGCAGTAGGCAGAAGGGAAGGATTGTAGGAATCCAGAAAAGGCAAGTAACTCTGAGGTCGATCGTATGCAAGCGCCCGAAATTCTTGTGAACGTTTGCACGGTGCCACAAATGTGCCATGGGGCCGATATCACGCCTTCGTGGTCGTCCGCTGATAAACAGCTTTCTTACTCATCCAACATATAAATACAGGTTCTCTCATCCCATAGCCCGAGCTAAGATTCTTCCCAGAATGCCTCTCTCCAGCAACGCACCCGTTCCTGGTGCCAAAGAGTTCTATCCTCTCAATGACCCCGAAATTGGGACGATCATATCAGAGTCTCCTGCACGTCTGATGTCTTTTGAATATAACATGTATTTATTTATGCTCAATTTTGCTTTAGGACGCAAAGATACCTCTGCTGTTCCAACCGGTAACTATTGGGGGAACTACTTTCAAGAACCGGATATTCGTGGTGTGTCCTCCTCATACGAGATGCTTGAGGCCGTTTGCTTAAGAGCCTAGTCCCCGATGTGTCAATATAGCTCTTCTAACGGGCATGCTACCGACTGGCACCTCGTTCACATCGGCGTAAGGCTGTCTTTCTGCCCTCGATAGATATTCACCTTGACGCGCAGCGTATGTAAGGGCTTTGCGACGCGAGGAGCCGCTGCCATCATCATGGAAGCCACGTCCGTCGTCCCAGAAGGTCGTATATCCCCAGAGGATGCTGTTCGTCGTCATCGCTATCGCATCGTTGACCAAAACCGAGACGTGGATGCTTGCACAGGGACTCTGGACGGATACCCAAATCGAACCTCTGAAACGCATTGTCCAGTTCTGTCATGCCCAAGGAACGAAGATCGGCATCCAACTCGCGCATGCGGGTAGAAAGGCCTCTACCCTCGCCCTTTGGGTGAAAAACAATTACGCTGCTGCCTCAGTGGAACAAGGTGGTTGGCCTAATGACGGTAAGGCATCAAATTGCTACTTTTCTCTGTTGCTCTGAAAGGACATCCTAGTTTACGGCCCTAGTACAATTCCTTTCGCTGATCAATTTGCAACGCCAAAGGAAATGGACGAGGCGCACCTGACCTACGTCGAGAACGCGTTTGTCGAAGCAATCGAACGCTGCGAAGAAGTTGGCTGTAAGTATAATCATTCATTATTAGTGTTGTGATCCAACAGAATGCACATTGACTCGCTTGCAGTTGACTTCATCGAGATACATAGCGCGCATGGGTATCTCTTCCACAGCTTCCTTTCGAATCTTTCGAACGTACGTACTGACTCGTACGGAGGCCAACCACTGGAGAATCGACTTCGTTTCCCTTTGAGGGTGATCAAAAGTTGTCGTGAAGCCTGGTCGAAGCCACTATTCGTCAGGATCAGTGCGTCCGACTGGGCAGAAGGACCGGAGAAAGCTGACGATGGCACGTGGAAGCAATGGGGCATCGAGCAAAGCAAGGTGTTGGCAGGAGAGCTCGTCAAAATCGGTGTAGACCTTGTCGATTGCAGTTCAGGTGGTAATTGGGCTCAGCAGAAGATTCCGTTTTCGCATGGGTATCAGGTTTGCTATTCTGTTGATCTCTGACGTTGGGAGACAGTCTTGATCTGCCTGTGTAGGTTCCTTTTGCTGAGAGCCTAAAGAAAGCCTATCCCAGCCTCAACGTGGGTGCCGTTGGCTTAATCTCGGATCCAGAGAAAGCGGAAGGGTACTTGCAAGAAGGTAAAGCCGATATCATTCTCCTCGCTCGTGAGCTTCTGAGAAATCCGCACTGGCCACTCACCGCGGCAAAGGCGCTGGGGGTTTCCATGAAAGTGGCGAACCAGTATGAGAGAGCGGCATAGATAGAGAGCCATAGGAGAAGTTGTATATTATTTGTATTTTTACGCGCTTTACAAGACGTTATTCGAGATAACTGTGTCTTTGGGACTCTGGGAGTGATTTGGCGTGAAGGGTGACAGTGGCTCGCTTTCCTTGGGAAATTGTGACCTCCGACGCGTTCCTGATGGCGACCAGTGCTAAATCCATTTGAACGAGGCAACTGGGTGAGCGGTGTGCGATTAGGAAGAGAGACGATGAACTTTGGGCGTCGGGGAATATATTTTCACGGTCGGAAAATTCAAAGGACGGGCGTGTTGAATGGTCAATGGGATTCAAGCATGGACACCGAGGGGTTGAGGTGTTGCCGAGTAGGTGAGGCTGTGGGGGAATATAATATCGATATTCGGCTAGGTTTAGCAGGAAAAATAGAATGTGGGCGGTCCAGCTGAGAAACGACGATGTTGCGCGACGGAGAGCAGGTGAGTTGGGAGACCACGTTTTTAGGGGGCAAATGAGTTGAGAGACCGGCTCGTGGGCCACTCCTGCGGTCTTCAACCAAACCATATCGTTGACCCAACAAGCGCCTTCCGCTTGCGCTCCAATTCTTCAACTCACCGTTATCGACGTCTGCTTGTCCGATGATCCAATAATGTTCGACCCTCAGCATCGATAGGACACTGGCCGCGATGGCCAGAAAATTTATCTGGCGAAATCCTGGACGTAGACCACCCGACACATACCCTCGTGATATCCACCCAGATGCAACTGAGTCCGTTGGCCTGCATCATACAGGTTCGGCGAACTTGCAGATGCGCCACCCACGATTTAGGAAGCGCAGGTAGAGGAGGGTGATGTGGCCACACCAAGGGTGCTGGTGGTTGGTATCGTAGAGAATGGTGAATGTACCGTTGACTCCTGGACGTGCGGTGTCGTATGAATTTTGGGGCAGAAGGGCGGCTCACCTTTCTTTCATTTGTGCCTTTGAGAGTGCCCATTAGGACGGTGACTGGTGCGTCGACCTCTCGTGTCTCGTTGACGTTAAGAACTCTAAAGAACTCTTCTTCACGCAGAGACATAGAAACTGTTGGTCAATGAGAGGCGGTCTTGGCTATCTTGCCGATATGTTCATGCTGTCAACCGACCCACTTTGGTACTCAGGTCGTCGAACAAGCCAATATCCTACCTTCCTCTCTTACGCGACCGAACCACGCGGATGTTTGTCGGATGTCCGTCAAAATGCATGCGGACGACCATGTATCTGAAGCTGTTATGCGCGACTTACCGCAACTTGTGCTCGGACTCATTCTGGTTCTACTTGCGGACGTTGACTCTTGTGCCTTAGCAAAGGCCGACCACTTCCAGCTTGATTATTGCGCCGGCGACCTCGTCTTGCTGCCCACAGTATGTCTTGGTCACACAGTGGTGTGGCCCGGACTGCGCTATAAGGTATGTCTGCCCAGTTAATTTCTCTGTCATCATGGTACGAGGAGGAGAGGTGTGACTCACGTCCGTAACGTGTCACTCTGTCACAACGACAACCATCCTCGTCGAAGGGATATTCACTGGGCATGTACGAGACGTCCCAGACGATGTATGCATTCTTCCACAATATTCATCGCATTGAAGAGGTATTCTGTGGAATCCACAAATTTTGTTGCCCAAATCCGGATTTTTGCTAACCAATTACATAAATTAGCTTTGAATGCGCACTCGTCAAAACACACTTACTCCTCCCCTCAGTTCCAGACACTCGTCCGCCCTCATTGCGTGCTACTATCCCAGCATAATGCCAGTATATCGCACTTCGAAACGCACACAGAGAGGCGACCTTGCGGTAGCTGGTTTCTCGACTTCGGCTCCTTCATTCAAACGATACGAACCGTATGCCCGGCCNTTTTTATCTTTTTGACCCGTCCTTGGTACGTGATATCTCGTATTATCTCGCTTTCATATGTACTCACCTCTTGACAAGACTATCAATGAGTTTCAAGGTCTTCACAACGTTCGAGAACACAATCTCCAGGTCTGTGGCAGGTCGGCTTTTGCTTGTTCTTGGTCTCACTTCATCTGCCAGCCTCCACCTCAGCTAGCCAATGAAAATAGGCAGGGTGACATGGATGCCGTCGGTATTGTCGATGCTAGGATTCAGAGGGAGGGAGGGGGTGAAGTGAATGTTGATGTTGAGTGGACAGTTTGGCGCTTCTTCGTGTTTTTCTTGGTGAGCTTTTTGGTGAGCTTGATCCCACTTGTTTTCACAATGCACTAACATCTTCACATCTGGACTGGTATCCTAGATCTGGCTTTTCGGTGGAGTCTTGCAGAACTTGGGGGGTCGACAGCTTCAAGAAGAAGCCGAGCATGAAGGATGAATGCATTGGCTCCCTTTTCTCGGCAGTATTTGACGGCCAAACGCCCACTCTCAACCAAACGGTGTAGAATACGTTTAATCCTTTCACACATGTTCCCAGTCTACGTTCTTGCTCAGATGGTGTGGTAGAACTGCATCCCAAGCCGAGGTTTTGTTTGTTTGTAGCCAGTTGTTGAGTCGCACTCTTGTAGTGCGGCATATTTGTAAATACACACTTTTCTCGGACCAGAGTGTTGATCACGCCTTTTGAGCACTGTGAATGGCAGTGGTAATTGGTGAAGCACGAAGCATCCTTGTTGTTTAGCACTCTGCTTGCACTCGTGCGGTACCGATTGTTGTTGCAAGCGTACACTTTCTTCACACTTGAGCTTGAGTCTTGAGCTTGATCACACGATTTTGGTATTGGTAATGACATTCAGTAGTGGTGACACTGAAGCAGAGGATGTGGATGGTTGCAGTGGAAAGAAAATGAGTCATTTCACGAAGGTTTGACGGTGGGCGTCAAGCGTTTGATGGAGATGGCATCCCAGCCACGCGGCTATCACACCAGCAGGAAATGACAATGTCTATGCTGATTCGCGCTCAACTCAGTCTCTGCGAGGCGAACTATCCCGGCCCTCTTCTCTTCTATATCGATTATCCCGACTGTCATCCTCACGGTCCTCATTGCGTCCAAACCTTCCACCTGACTCTCCATGGGCTTTCCCAGCGGCTTTCACCTGCGATTCGATCGTAGACGCAAGACCACTTTCATCTGCATGTTCCTTGGCTTTGTTGAGATGCGGAGCCGCTCCCTTCATCCCTTGCTGATGCGCTGCGAGCAAAAAATCCTTCGTTGATTCCATCAGTGATGCGGCTCCTTCTTTGACGGCTTCTCTGATATTCGCTTTGAATTGATCGCTTGTCAGAGAGTTCGACGACGCGTTGGTGCCGTGAGATGCACCATCCTGTTTCGTCTGTGGTACTTGTGAGCTCACATCGAAACTGACAATATCGGATTCACCTCTTCTAGTATCAAGACTCTGATAAGTGATCATGTCAAAGACCAGATTGAATGGACGGACGAACCATTCGAGGTGTAGCTATTCAAGCCTTGCTTGGCGAGGTTTACGAAAGAGTCCTAATCGTCAAGGTGCTGAGTCAATCCGCCTTCCAGGCACTGTTCTGAAGCTGACCATTGGGGACCGGAGGGCTAAAGTCTAAGGTGAAAGCAAGCGGCTGTTGAAGTCAACAGCTTTCGATGGTCCCTGACTCCCTGTCAATCAACCCTAAGTGCTCCTGTTCAATTAAGGAGGTGCCCTATATATTATCCATGATTCGTCGCGATACATGAAGAGTAGTGTTCCGAAGATTAAAATGAAAGTGTTTAAACGTCCTTCTTCTCGTTCTCAGCAATCTTCACACCTGATCCCACCGTAGTCGTAGTCGATGGATACGGCGTGCTCATGGTATGGGGACCACTTTCGAGGGGCGCACTCGTGGCGGGTATTCCTGTAGATGATGCAGGAGATGCAACATCTGGTCCAGCGCCGACGCCTTCGATTACACGCCCGGCGAGCTCACGAGCCTTGTTGATGTGTGGTTGCGCCGAATCCTGAATGCTGACGTTATTGGAGGAAGCCAAGAAGTCCTTTGCGGCATCGACGATGGTGCTAGCGCCGGACTGGACTGAGGCTGCCATATTGGCTGCGGTGGTGCTCGCTGACTCAACCACGGATTTGTTCTGGTCGTCACCAGAATGTTGAGTTGGTCCTCCGAGGCTAGAAGGAAGGTACGTCTAAACATTCATAAGGGTCAGGTCGGCTTCGATGATAATTAGGCAGCGTTTCCATACCTGGGCCGTAGCAAGGACATTGCCTGCCATCTCCATGGCTTGCTCGACGTATCCTGCACCAGCCGCCTTGGCGGCTTCAACATCATGCTGACCTTCTGCGACGGCATCGTTCGTCTTCGCCGTCACTTCCTTCTGAAACTTCCCAGCCGCAGTGTTGGCTTCGCCGGTAAACTTGGATCCATGCATCTACAACAAAGCAACTTAGCACAAAGAAGAGCCTACAAATAGATTCTATGCTCGCCTTAGCTGATGAAGCGGCGTGCTCAGCGGCATCATGGGCGAGATCAACATTGTGCTGGACCTGGCTTCCTATACCAGCTTCGCTGGCTTGAATCTGCGCCTCGCCAGCAGAGGTTTGTTGTTGAACGTTCCTTTCAAGCTGTAAGCATCGCTGACTTGGAAGAAAGCAGCCAGAAACGCCCTACGTTAAATCGTGTACTTGGTTCAAGGAAGTCATATTGAGAGTACGTGGATGTGAGAGTACGAGAATGAGGAGTGTTGTGGATAAATTGGAGCTCGTCGCGTCGACTCTTCAGTATTTATGCGCTCGTTTTCCAGTGACATCATCACAATGCCATGGAATAGCAGCGATGACGTCACGCCAATAGAGTTATGACGCCCGATCAGGCAGGCAACCTTCTTGAAGAGGAAAGATAATGATATTCTATGTTGTTTGCGTACACTGGACAGACGAGGTAAAAGAGAGACATCACAGAGCTCAGAGAGAGGGAGAGAGACGGGGAGATTGCTGACAAGAGGGAAAGGGCGAACGAATCGAGAATAATGAGGCATATAAAGAAAAGACAAAAGTTTTGCAAGGAATGAATGACACAGCATGAGGGAAGACACCGAGCTTGAGGGTATATGATAAACATGGAAGTAAAACCAGAAACGTATCAAGTCGCAAATGAGTTTACAATCAGCGAAACAAGAAATGCGCTATGTGAGTAGAAGTCGTTTTGGGAAGGAAGTGAGTACTTGAGTGCAGCGAAATGGCATGTCCGAAAATGCGATGGCTGTCCGAAGGGAAGACAAAGGGAAAGATATTATAGAACGCGAGGTGCGAAACTATGGGCTCGGTGAGAAAATGAAAAATTCAGAACAATGACCAGACTCACGCAAGTGTTCAAGCGACGGGGGACCTACGGGCGTCCGCACCCTCCTCCCATGAGCCCATGCGCAAGAAACGAGCCAGAACCTCCTCAGAATTTTTCTTAAACACATCAACGCCCCTAGCAGGGTCCCAAACCCTTCCCGCTCTTCTAATAGTCGAAGACGTCGAGGCCGTGGGCGAGGCAATCGCCGTAGGTGGAAGGGCCATCTGCTGCGAATCAGGCGGTGAAATCGGGCCAGCTGACGACGGTGTCGAAGTAGTAGAAGAATTCGACGCTCTGCGCGAGTTGGCTTTGCGTGGCTTAGACGGTGGCGTCTCTGGATCGACGGGCAGAGCGGGGCGACTGTTACTGACCGATGTCGATGATCCCCTGCGCGAAGCACCGGGGGTCTTGTTCGAGGGTACCGGATCGGGTGAAACGACCTGAGCAGGTGGTGAAGAAGCCTTGCCTTTCGTTGGAACNAGTTCTCACAGGTGGCGTTTGGGCACCTCGCGGTGTAATGCGGCCTGGAGGCGGAGATGTAGGGAAATGGAATTCCCTGGGAGAGCGTACACCTGGGGGGATAGCACCCGATGAATTGACCTGGGGAGAAAAGACCGTCGGAGACTCAGCAAGTTGATCAACAGGAGGATCAGTTCCAGTGACAGCGTCGTGAACAGACAGCGGTGGCAACACGTTCGAAGTTGCTGGATTCCAATGCCTCTTCCCGAGGCCCGAGCCCGAGCCTTGACGCGACACCTTCCTTTCCTTCGGCGTCGGTGTGAGGATTTTAGGGGGATCTGTTGCGATAGACACCTGAACAGCCTGGTTCCTTGTTTCCGGGGGAACAGTTTGAACGCCTCGAACGCGATATTCCTTGCGCTTGCCCTTGATGATGTAGCTCGCAGAGATAGATCCACTGCGTGAACGGATACGGGAGGTCGAAGAGCGAGAGCTATGCTCAGGATCGCTATCATCCCTCCATTTTCCAGCAATCGGTTCGGTATTGTCAACCTCATCGCCTTCATCTTCATCGTCCCCGTCCTGACTTCCCTGTTCCGCGACGCGTTCGTCCCAGCTACGAGCCGAATCACGTCGCCGCCTTGACGAAGAGGAAGGATATTCAGCCGCGGGCATAGAGTGGGGCGCAGGAGCAGGTCGAACAAGTTTAGTAGCGTAGCGTTGGATACTAGGGACTGTATCCCAAGCGTTTGCGAAAGCCAAGTTAGTTGGCAAGCCGTAGACAGCAGATGGAACGGGAGGCTGAGCGAACAATGGGAGGGAGGCCGTCGAAGGAACGGCGGTATCTGGCTTCGGTGACAGGGGCTCTGGTTTTAAAGGCTGGACAAATTGCGTTGGTGAGGGCTTCTCCCCTTCAGGGAAGGCCCTGCCAGGCATGTAACGAGGCTTGTTCTCCCAGGGAAAGATATGCTTGACCTTCGTCGCATCAGGCTGAGGAGCAGAACCAGTTTCGCTTTCACCAGTAACCTGCCTGTAATGACCTTGCTCCAAAAGTGAATTCGGGATGTCCGACGCAGGTGGCGGTCGGAAAAATCCATCTTCATTGACGGGGTGATCTCCAGGACTTTGGACCTTGTTGGGGCTACCAGCAGAGTCCCATGCGTTCGGAAAGTAAGTGTCAGAGGGGAAAGCATCTTGCGTTCGGGGGGG
>JAPEVF010000536.1:0-31563 GCA_029747585.1 Pleurotus djamor
AGAAGAGGCCTCGGCAGCAGCAGCCGCACGCTCCTTCTCCTCCTTCTCCCTCCTTCGCCTTCTCCCTCTCCTCCCTCCTCTTCCTAACCCACCCCATCCCACCTCCCATCATCCAACTCCCCTCCTCCTCCTCCTCCTCCTCCACCAACACCCTCCTTCTTCCCTCCACTCCCTCCATGACTACCCTCACCCCCAAGCACCGTCCCCTCCCTCTGCAACCTCCCCCAAACCCCACTCCCATCCGCCCCATTCCGCACACTCCCCATCCCTCCATACCCCCACTCAACAAACTCCGGATCCGCCTCGTCTCTCGCATTGGCAAAGGGATTCGCTCCCCCTCCCCCTGCACCACCAGAGGAACCACGACGATGTCCGTAAACACGTCCATTGAGCATACGCGTTCCCTTGCCTTTGCGAGGTGGGGACGCCATACTACCCGCGCCACTCCGACTGCCACCTGCACTGAGACTGAGACTGGAGTGCTGCATGCCAAGGGAGAGTTGCGAAGACGACGAGAATCCCCCAGAGGCGGTGGAAGGGCGTTTTCCCGGAGTGAAACTTCCATTCGTATTCGAGCGTGTAAATGTCTGTAGCCTTCCCGAGTCGGTGCGTGTAAGTGGTAACGAGGCGGTGGACCCGAAAGGCGTTTGGATGCCGTTGCTTTGGATGGATTGGATGGAGGATGTGCGGGAGAGGGGTTGGGATTGTGAGAGTGGAGAGTGCGGGCTGTAGATGTGCGCGTTGTTGTTGTTGTTGTTGTTGTTGAGGGAATGAGAATGCGAGAGGGGATGATGTGAATGATGATGTTTAGAATGATGATTGACTGACGACGATGACCCGCCAAACAAGCCCATGAAGCCACCACCACTACTCTTCGAATGTGACTCGCCATCGTCGGTGTGACTCTGAGGAGGGTGTCTAGGCCCTACTCGAACGAGACCGAGGGAAGGGGAGGATAGGTTTATCCTTGGGAACGGGCCGTGTTTGTTGTGGTTGTGTGGGTGGAGCGTGGATGTGGAAGACGACGCGGAAGCGGTACTGCTGTTGTTTGATTGCGAGGATGAGAGTGTGGGTACGGCACCGCTCGATGAGTGTGGACGACGGAGAAAGGGGCGTAAAAGGGATTTTGGCTTGAATTTGGATGACGAAGAGTGTGTGTGTGCGTCGTCGTGGTGTTTCTGGAGTTTTGCAGCGAGGAGGGGATTTGGGATGGGTGGGAGTGTCGCTTTGAGGGACGGCGATGCGCATTCTTGTGTGAATGATGAGACCGAGTCTGAGGCTGATGCAGTGGGTGTCGTAGCRGAGGAATCAGCWCCRCGGGCGTACGACGAGGACGAGTGTTGGGAGTCGCTGTCGACGTCGGGGGTGATGGCGAGGGGAGAAGAAGTGGCGTCGACGGCGATGTCGGCGAGCAGAGGAGGGCACGGGCCGTCGTGGAAGTAGTTGATGGGGAGCTCGCTGCCGTCATCAGCGACGAGGACGCTCCGGCGAGGATCAGGCAGCGGCGCAAAGCGAATCTTGCGCTGGGGAGTGGGTGGCGAGGACGCAGACGACGATGACGACGACGAATACTGTGCGCTGTTGTCGGTGGCAGTGGGGAAGGGATACATGGACGACGAGTAGAGCAGGATGCCGTTGTTGGAGGCGGTCGTGGCCATGGCTGCGTCTCGTTGGAAAGGGAAAAAATGACAAGGCAAAGGGGACAAGCCTCTCTCTAGTTATTACTCCCATCCCCCGTTTATTATTTCTTTTTCCTCTTTTTTGATATTCTTGGCGGCGATTCTTGGCATCATACATATCCACAGCGTCCCCGGGGTCCCCCTCCCTCCTTCACACGGATCTTGATCCCGCAGTCTACACCGCCCTCGATCGAAGCTCTCCCCTTCAAGATTCAATCATACAAACACCCCTAATCCGTAACATCCAGGTCGAGTCTCCTTCATCTTCGGAGTCGTACTAACTAACACGCCTGGTAGGATTCTACACCCTTCCCTCGCTAAAGTCATTTCATCTTCACATAATTTTGAAGGCTTACGGCGTCCTCGTCATCGATGTCAGCCACACCACCCACACTCGCCGCTCCCTACCTCAACGTTCGACGCCTATTCCCCCGCATTCCCTTACCTTGACCAGCACCTCTAAGAACTAACGTAACCCAACAAGCCCATCCCACCTTCCACCCTTGCTCACGTCCGTCGATGTAGCACGCAACACTGCTTACGTACCCCGAGACCAAGTCCTTACCAGCATACCAAGAACCAAGATTACTTCCAAGAACACCGAGGTGTACTCTGGTGTAGTAAGCATCAGTGCGTTTGGGTGCTTTAGTCTCCGTGGGGCGTGCCTGAATATCCCCGACGTAGTCACGTACGTGCTTTTTAAATTTACTCGCCGGTTGTCGTTGCTGACAGTGCCAGCGCACCGATGTTGATGTGTATCCTCGTTCGATTGATGTTCATTGGCATCTCTCGACCTCGGGCAATGATACATATTCATGCACCTTCAAGGCTATACCTCCCGCAGCACCCATACCCATAACCACAACGTCAAGCGTGCGGCCGAACGTTGACGCAGACTTTGAGCACAGTCTTGAAGTTCCACCCGACGCGTAACCTCCACACACCATCGGTACCTTTCCCTTTCCCCTTTCCCCTGCCCTTTCCCTTAGTGACTACGCGTATGTAAAATTAAAATTAAATAACACATACACTACACTAACCGCAAGCCACGTAGAACGTAGAACGTCCGCACCCGGGTATGTTCCAGAATATTCCCCCACAAATATCCCTTCCCTCCCGAGTCCTTCTCCAATGTACACGATGAGTCGGGCGTGAGCTGTATGAAGTTAGAGGGTTCGGTGCGTTTACTGTTTTCAGCTTGCAACCTTCCAAGGGTTTCGGGCTCGGGTTACGCGTCGTAACTTCGGAATCGGAATTATTGCTTTCTTATTACTTCCAAGTTCAACGTTCAAAAGAGTGTTACGCGTACGGCGTACGGTCAAACCATCCCTTACTCACTCTGTCACTCTGTACGGTCGTACTTTAGGCCTTAAGTTTCAGGTGTTATACAGTTCTAGAGTAAGTACGTGCTGTTCAGCACCTATCGGCCCTCAAACGCTCAAACAGAACGTAAAGTCGCCCGAAGGAACGGGGACGGGGACGGGTTGATTCTGCCAACGCCCAACGTTTCGACGCTGTGCGCGGGCCATAATACCAATACCAATAGCTCAGATAATACCCATCATTATAATTATCTCGTAAGTAGGTGTAGGTACTTATGCCGGCCATCATGGGCATCAGAGAACCAAAGACTAGAATAGAAAGCAGCAGGTATGACTCAGAATCAGTAGGAAATTATCATCATCATCATACGTACGCTGACTACTGACTAGGGCTACTGATGAGGGTATAAGTGTACGATAATCCCCTGGAACTGAGTACTTCGCGTTTTGTCCCATGTGTATGACCGTGACTCAGATATGCGCGTCTTCAAGTTGATGCATTGATGGCTGAATATTGCATCCTGATACACCGGACAACACATACCGTACTCACCATGCTCACAAGCACAAAACAAGTCAAGACATCAAGCGTCTGGGTTTATGATATTCTCCTCTACAGACAATCACTGGATGTAGGAGCCTTGAGGGCATTAGGGGGAGGTAGTCGATTTCGTTTACATACTCTACAAGGGAACCCCTCAACCCCTAANGTAACATCCCCTTCCCTTTCTCCTTTCTTCTCCTTTTTTTGTACCACCCCACCCCGCCCACCCGCTCACCCCGCGCGGAGACCAAGGGTACTCTACATCTGAGTACTGAGCGTCGATTCGAGCGTCAAGCATGGTCTTCGTGGTCGTTCGAAGCTCACAGTTCTCAGATCGAAGTTGGCAAGTTCTGACCTTCTTCAATTAGTTCTTACTGCGATCTGCTTCCCGGCCTTCTCGACCCCACCGTTAGTAGTAGTAGTAGTAGTTCCTGATCATCCCATCCAAAACGCGGGATGATCATGATCGTCAAGACTCAAGACTCAGAGCGAATCCCTACATAGTCCACCCTCGAGAGAGTCGAAATCTTCCATACTTCGTATTCGTACTCCATGATCTCCATGATCTCCATCTCCTCACCCGCCGTACCCGCCCGCCAACTTTCAAGGGTATCACCTAGCCACCAAATGCACACTTCCGTTATAATTGGTACTCTATTGTTCACCCATGGGCACCCTCCATTCTAAGATCTAAACCCTCACCCCATCCTCACCCTCCTCTTTATTATCGATGTATTGTTATTATTCCACGTTTATTCTTCCCATCCCATCCCATCCCATCCCATCTTGTTCATCCTTGTGAGTTTACCACAGGCGGCGCTGTTAGCTATCGCCATACCCCCATCGCCATANCCCCCATACAGCGTAGAGTATGCACTTGAAGGATGCCCGATGAACCCCGTTATGCGCATATGGGTTTCATTGCTTAGACAAAGCGGCAGATGGGGGCGTCACAAACCCCTCGAATTGTCGTAATTGTCAATTGTGTGTAGCTGTGCGGGTGGAAGAGAGGAAGACCTACCGGGGTATGTGCACCCAATGTGCGAGCCCCCAATGCATATGTACCCCGAGGATAAATAGTTATACTTGAGCAACACGGCGTCAACGTTCAAATATTCGAGCATTCCACTTTCAGATATTCAACGTTCAAACGTCCAGTCCCACGAAGGTCAACTGCGGCCCTGCCGCAACGTAGACTGAGATTCTCAGTCTCAGCTTTCCATACTCAGAGTAGTACTACCATAGTTGTCACAACTTCCGAGTTCTTTTGATGTGCGAAAGGGTCCGACCGGAAGAAGATAGATTACTCTAGACTCCCAGAGTAGAGTAGAGTAAGATGATAACTGGTTTACGGTTGGTTGCGTTTAGCACTCCGCCTGCGCCTCCGCGTCTTCTTACGACTTTTCTGATTGATGGCAATGGGTGCTTATATCGGCATTGGATGGGAAGAAAGGAGAAGGAGAAGGAGAAGGAGAAGAAAGAGGCCTAGGCGTGGACGTGTGTCCAACGTCGAACGTTGATGGGTGTGATGCGATCTTACTGGATATGGGAGGGACAACGATTGTTTTGGATGTATGGGAAATTGAATGTGTTATGTAGGAATTGAGATCTCGGAATTCACTTCTTTGAGAAGGGGTGTTTCCGTACTATGTGCTGTGAGGCTAAACATGGGAAGCTCAGTGCCAATGGGAGTTCAGTGGGAGTTGAGTCAACGTACTTACTGCATCCACCGCCCTTTACGCTATCCGTGTTTGAGGCTCGTTCGCTTCTTGTACTTACTTAGATCTGGAATTTCACAGAATTTGAATCCCCATGAGCACATATGTGAATGTGACTTCTTGGATTAGAGAAAGCAGTTGCGAGGAGGCGAACAAACCCAGCCTGGATGTCTGGATATCACAGATCAGCACGCACCTACACTTCAGTCAGAGGAACCAAAGACTCAACTGGAAATTGTGGAATAGGACTCGTCCGCTTCGGACGTTTCCACTCCGCCTCCTGAAATCTGATAAAACTCGCGCTCCACATCTCCTCCCCTCCCTGCATCTTACTCACCACCCCAGTCCCCCGCCACCCATCACGCATCCAAACACCCATCATCCGCCACCCAACCCCCAAACGACCACATCCCCCTAACCCCCACCGTCACCACCCACGTACGTCGTCTTCGTACGTACACCCCCATTTTCGGACGATATAACGTCAAGATGATCTACCAGTGGTCTCGGTCCTCGAAGTCTGCAAGTGGGGTTACCCTACCTTACCCTACCCTACCCTACCCTACTACGTGCGAGCTGGGAGTGGGAAAAGTAGGAAAGAGTGGGAATGGGAATGGGGATTCGAGGGAAGGGTGGTAAGGAAGGTGTTGATCACTGCAGGGAGGATTTTTCCCACATAGCGGTTGTATTAGATCAAGGTTTTTGGACTTATATCCGACAAAAGATAAAAAANGCACCTTCTCAACATGTGGAGTGACAAAAAGATCCACTCATCAGGCCATCAGGCTTCAAGCTTCAAGTCTCAGGTATTAATCGTGCCTTCATCAAACAATAATCTAAAGCTTACTTAGGACGTAGCTTCGTTCGAACAACGTTTGACTCTCCCACCTTCTCCCCACGATCGGCGTGGGCACGACGACGTCTGAACGGAAGCTTGAACTTGCATTCATTCGAATGAGCTTAGAGCCCACAGCCAATCTAATCATCCTATCAATGACAGCACGGAGAACGCCACAATCCACAAAGACGACGACGTACTGATTCCAAACTCCTTTATCTCCTCGATAAGATCGCCTCTCATTGGCGGAGAGGTAGAGGCCCTATCAACCAACGATAAGCTTTCACAACCTACATGCATGATGCACCCAAGTAAAACACTATGCAAGACGCGTGTCTTCGAGGGCTGGCAAGATGCCGAAAACGGTCCTGAAGGGGTCCAAAGCCGCATATAGGGCCGAATGTCTTGGGCATAAGATAATAGATTGGTGAGATTATTCAAGGCGATGACAAGCAAACCCATTTTCGATTTGGACTTGGAAGGGGTAGCCCCGATAGATGTACAGGGTTCGTGACTGCGGAAGTAAAGGGCCCAACCCGTAAACGGAGGAAGAACTCCCGAGAGATTGCATTGTCATTATGGGATGCGCTGACATAACGGGGATGATGAAAACGAGATAATCAGTTTTATCGGTTGGGCATGCAACAATGCAACGAGGATATGTCAGATTGGCGAAAACATGGGCCGTTCCAGCGCTCTTAGAGCGATACTCGAAAGCTTGTGGGTGGGGGAACCTCGGAAAGCTACCAAGGGATATATGAGCAACGGAATATAGGAAAATTTCGCTTGCCAGCGACATACCATTCAACAAGGTTGTTCCAGAACTGGGGTTTCGTTCACAGAGATGGCCTGGACGAACACCTATCACCGAGTGCCAGCTACAGTCGGGCAACAGGCTCCACGATCCACGAATTCCAGAGTTCCAGAACGGAAGTGCGTTCGGGGTTTCGGCCAGCGAGTGCGTTCGGAGTCTTGGCAATGGTCATAACGGCGCCGAGCGATGGCCAATGCGAGTCGAGCTTGTATGTGCCCACTGCCGGCTTATTACGAGTACAAGGGAGTATAGCGATGGTGATCATGAGGACCGTTCGCTGATGAGGCCATAGATGATGATAGATAATAATAGATAACCGGGGAATGACGTCGACCTAGATTTTGCCTCCGAGAAAGCCAAGTTGCCGTATGAGCTCGGCGTTGGGTCGCGTCGCGTCGCCCATTACGGAGGTATCCGGAAGCTGAAGTTGAAGGGCAACGAGGACCCCGAAGAGCGAAAGCGACAATGTTTACTCTAGACCGTTCCTCGATACGCAAAATTTTCGTGTGTATAACGTATACGCGAAATTTTTTTTGATGCTTGATGACACCATGGACGGAAGGGACGGAACTATTTTCTTCGGCTTTCTCCTTATGAAGCCATAAGTCTGTTGGCCTGAAACACGCCTGGACGTTGATTGATGTGGAAAAAAAGTTAAAAGTCTGAATTCGAGGACACACGAACGGTGAGACAGACCATGTTGAAACCTGGATACAAATAAAACACGGGGGCTGCATGACGATGTTGAGATGCTCAGAAAGGACTGAACCTGCCAAGGCAAGACGTCGGTTTAGACACTTTGCCAACGAGTATAAGCAGGAACAACGTACATTCAACCTGCTGGCGATATCAGTTGCAAGGGAAATGCCGACGATTCTCGAGCTAATGTTGAACATCGCTTGTGGTGGCACGCACATGGGTTAGGTGAACGTAACAGTTTGTAGGTAGCACGAGGTGGGCAAGCCTATATGGCGGAAAGTAGTAAGCACCATCACAATGAATTCCCGGTCGGGGAGGAGAACACGCTGTGAACGAACCTCCAAAAGCAAAAGCTGGCAACGACAATGTTACCATCGCTAATTGTCAACTTCTTGAACGATCACAATCCAAATATACAATTGATATATGAACATGGGAAAGGGCGGTTTCAAGCACCTAAATCTCGAACGAAGGAGAGAAGGAGAAACGCACGTTCGCGGTGACATTATCTACATGGGCCTACTATGCATCGCGACGGAGAAGATCTATAGACGTGCGTATTGTTTTGCTCCAAAAGGCAGAAAGGGTGTATATCTGCGGACGCATCCGTTGTCGAATACAAGGTGAAACTGCCTGTACGCGTAGGATTTAACCGTGAATAGTCCTTGCGAGTGGGAAGTGGGGTACAGGTACATGGTCGGCTACATGATTTCACGGGACCGCGCCAAAGAACATCCAGAAATCTGAAGGAGTTAACGTTGACAAGCCTAGGTGGGGTTGATCAGTTACATAACGGAAATATCAGGCTTTGAGATGTACTGCGTGAGGTTCTTGCATTTGGCCGCCCAAGTCGTAAGCCGTGTCTCATGGCACTCTCAAACAGTGCTCACACATGCACCCGGCCGTTGTACAACCCGAGTGAAGAAGCGCGTGCCGGCGCTGGAAACGGCAATTCCTGGGCAAGAAAGAAATGGAAAGGTGGGTATTGACCACTTCGCGCGTGTATCGGAAGCTGACGCAGGCAGGCCGGCACCGACGTCCGCAACGACCAAGGTGGCGTGGAAGCAATTACGAGCACTGGAAAGCCGATAGCCTAACGACCATAGGTTTTTACCCAGGCCAACGTGAGGTCGGATCAACCCTACGGTACGAGCCGCACACTGACAGCGGTGAGCGAAGGGTTGCTCAGGCATGTTTAATAGAAGGACCGGCGGCACAGGTGTGTCTTCAAGGGTTGGGGGATCAAGTAACCAGCCTCGTCGACGAGATTGGAACGAACTACCCTGCCGACAGGTAAGAAACTTCATCGAGCCTTCGAGTTCGGGTAGGACATCCGGTCTTCGATGCAGGCTCGCCCATGACGAAAATGATGGGCACTGGGGTGTCTTGGGGTCTCAGAAGGTTGAGTAGTAGGCTCGCGCACGATATGAAGAGCATACGGTAGTGAATGTCCGGAGACAGTGCGTCACCTCAGGCGCTTCTAGGCGCGTCGAGGACGAAGAAGAAACGGTGCAAGGCAGAGATTTGGGTCCGTCCAGACGCAATTTATCGTTTACACTCTGATTGAGCAACGATTAATGATTGGGGAGCCTTCCACGGGCTGGAGGAAATGTCGCAGCTGCGACGTGGACATGGCGGAGAACAGGTGTTTGGTGTGACCAAGCATTGTCACAGATCACACATCTAGGGTCACCTGATCTCACCCAGGGGTGATCGCACAACGACTCGGAATCGCTGCACTTAAGCTCCTTCTCGCATCGCTTCATTTTCTATCAGATTCCCTTCCAATTCTCTATAGACTCTTTTAAAGGCTGGTATACTCCACTCCAGTCGAGACATTGAACCTCTGCCTCCGATGGTCCTTTGATTCCGCCGACGTCCATCAAGTTTTTACGCCGGGTCCTCTGTCTCCATCTATCTCAATGTACTCAGGCCAGAGTCCTCCTGCTTGGTATCCGCCCTCGTGTCTAGATGCATGAGGATTCTGTGGCTTCTGGGCGACAGCTTAATCAGCATCACGCATCGTTTCTTCTACTGCTATCGATATTTCAACACAACACAAGGCTGCCGGCAGGCTGCGCAGCGATAACTGGGAAATGGCCAACACGTGCCTCGATGTACCCGTCATGTGTCACAGCTTGTACTGCTACTATCGTTCTATAGGACTCACATGTTCGACACGACGTAGCTGGGCCTCTTGAACGTTCGTTGGCCTTCTATCTTCGGAAGCTGATATAGCTTTGAATTCCCCAACGAATCTTCCCTTAGGGACAAGCCTGTTTGCGAAGGCTAAAGAATGATAACTGCGCAGGCTTACCGGCGCTCTGGACTCCCCACAAAAGCATGTTCACACGTTGTGTGTCCCCCGCTTCTCAGACTCCTACAAACGACGATAATTCAGCGGTCTAGCCGTGACCCTACTTGCAATGGGCATATGACCTGCCCTCGCGTTACCTGGGTGCCTTTCGAGATCACCCACACCGCCAGTGGGGAAAACGAATATTCGCACCGTTCGATCGATCCTGTTCAATCTCCAACATGGCTAGCACATGTCTCCGCTAACCTGTCTATCGCTTAAGATCAACATTCCTCTGACAACTCTCAGATCTAAGCTTTCATCCTTGGAAAAGTATCTTTTCTGATTAAACGGTGGCCCAGGTCCTTCCTCGCCTTTGATCTCCCGTCACGCGACGCCTTTGTATACTTCTAAAAGAGGTGGTCAACTTGCCAAGCGATACAGCTTTGCCCTGAAAGGCGTTCTTTCAACGAATAGCAAAAGTCTCTTTCCAGCGCATCCTTGTTCGCTCTCGTAACATTCCAATTATAACGACATCGCCAAACTCAATGCGTATCCAACGAGATTCTCGTACGGAGAGTGTGGCTCGATAGCTAGCGATAAGCCAACGTCATGACATAGCCTACCCCACCTTGAATTTGTGGGAATGTGGGGATCGTCTTGGCGAGTGTCGCTTCTTACAAGTTACGACAACGGATTACGGCTAAAAATTCTACTTCCTTCTGTCGTACCAACGACTCGGAAATGGGCGGTGCGCATCAACGACGCCTGCGGACAAGCCTATAGGCATGGTAAGTCTTTCTTCTTCCTTTCATACCCGGCTCTTATCCGATATGTTATCGCCTTTCTTTTTTCCTTTCAAAGGTGTATAAGCCTCTTGACCTTTCATACGGAACGTGAAGCACTGCGTTTGGAAACTGTCGAGCACATTTGGAAAAGCTGGCTATGTCGTTGATTCATATCCGATCCGCAAGGTCTTTGACCGTCCCGTCTTTCCGTGTGTTCAGCTCCTTCACGGCCCAACCATCCAGATTTCAACAGAGACTGGCCGCCCTTCATGATTGTGGGGGTATCATAACACTCGCCCTATGCCTCTCAGGCCTGGTCCTTGAGGCTCAATGTGCGGGTTTTACGGTCCAAAATTAAAAACACTTCGTTTGCGGGCTTAACGCCTTGCGTCTTTCTTATTGTTATTGGTTTCAACGCTACTTATTACTTGACTTCCATGAAACTCTCTGAATCCCGAACAGCCCTCTTTGTTTCAGCCCACATGATTACTTTCCGAAGATAGTTCCAAAGGTCGTCCCCTTGAAGCCCATATGCGTTCGTCCCGGGTCGATGAAGTCACTGGCACGATGGATTCGTTAAGTCCGACGGCGAGCAGTTACGCGCGGTGATAATAGGACGCAGCATGAGCAAAATGAGCAGGGCGATCAACGAAATGAATGAACATAGAGGACAACTCACATGTAGCCTCTATTCCCTGGTACACCTAATTCTTTCTCGAAGAATGGGAAGATCTTCTTGCTATACTCTTCATTCTGTTCCGGACTCAAGTTGTCCAAAGATTTCTATAATAAATGCAGGTGAATACTCCTCTTGAAGACCGATAGGTCTTGAACATCTAGATGATCAAGGGTACTCACGATGGAAAGATTGAATGCAGGATCGAGGGNAACCGGCGAAAGTGAGGGTTTCATTGTACGTATAGTTGACGGAGATGTAGACTTCGGGTTTGCCTAATGTTTCCGCACCGAACTATGTAGTACCATGGGACGATCATCAGCAGACAGTGACGGTAGTCTACGGTTCTTCGGTGCGAAATCGAGTATTCACCTTGGAGAACTTGATAACAAAAGCCTTGGGGTCATCGAGCTGCGTAGATCAATGATCAACCTGCTGAGACGCCTTCAAGGTTTGATATGCCGTACGAACCTTGACGTTGGTGACTAAACTGAGTGTCGGCATTGTGTTGGTGGATGCGATGAGTAATGTTGATGCGACTGATCAGAGTCCTAAAGTGGTTACTTGAGGATGCACATGACACCACTGACTGCGTCATTCGAGACAAGTCCATAACCCACTATGCGACCAGACAGAAAAACAATTCAGACTCCGTGCTAGCATAGTAATTACGTCCAAGTTCGCTTTGAGTTGTATAGTTATCGTTATCAGGTGACATTCACGCAAAAATTGCAGTTTGGAGGGAGACAACGGGTTCAAAATGGCATGAAGGGGGAGCGAGCGACACAACTTCGTCGTCCATGATAGTGTTCGAATGTACATGTCGAAGTTGAGGACTCTATCGTAGAGTACAAACTCTAGTTCTCATGGATGGTCGGCACCCGGATGGCCAATTTCTGGACGAATATACGCAGGAGAAGAGGTTTCCGCGCGTAGACATACCACGGCGAGGCTCAGTAGAGATTTTTGCAGTGCAGAGACAATCTTTCAACGAGCCTCGATGCTCGGGTCCGGAATTATTGTGCTGTTCAGAAACGGATGAGGAAAACGAGAGAACCTTTTTGTGGAGCGTGGCGAACTCACCGTTATCATTGGAGGAGTCGGGATGAAGCTAGACGGCTCTGGAGACAGCCTGGAATCATCGGGAAAGATGATACATGGTTCATGAACGCCTTCCGAGGTTCATTCATATGAACTAGGGGATTGGTGTATGGGGCCGATTAATTGTACTGGAGCAAATCATCGGTGAGTGGGTTACAAGTTTGAATTCCAGCTTTATGAACATGTGGGCTTCCCTTTCAACATCCAGACCGTGTTCTTTTTACTGTCAGCTGAGGCCCTTCGTGAACCGTGCAAATAGTTGAAAATCTGGATCTGTTTGGACGCACGCGAGGGACGCCTTGGAGGTATCGGGAAAAGATTTCGAGATACAGAAGGTCATGGCTCGTGCCGCGAAGACATTCTGGGGGCCTGTTACGAGTGTCGCGTGGTCGAGCTGTCTTGGTATGAGATTGCTGTATACCTGATTTGTGTAGAACGACGGTTCGAACGGACGGACGGCCTTGACACGACCAAGCACCGACTGCGTTCGAAGGCGTTGTGAGCTACCTAGCAAACGTGAAAGAATAAACTCGTACATTAATGGTATCGAACAGATGCCGTGCTTGTCGGAAGGAGTACTCGAAAGTAAATGGTTGCGGATTCGAAGAAGATAACACGCATGATGAGAGATTGGCTTGCTGAATGGAGGCAGCTTTACCGAAGACAAGCATGTTTGTAGATAGGATTCGTAGGTCTGTCTCACATGTGTGATAGACGTTCGTTCAAGTTCAGACACTTGTCATGTTTCTTCACGATCATGTTCAACACCTCTCAGTCGGAGATCAGGTCTCCAGGACGATACCCGGGAGTGACTGAGTTGTAACGTCGCAAACCGGGAGTGATTACATTTACTGAGACTCTTGACTTGTCGATTACGCGAGTTCAATCCCAGAAAGTATGAATTGCAAGTTTGGCATGACCGTTGATCTGTGGACATGACAAGAGAGTAAGCTCTTCCGAAGAGAAAGTATTCATTTAGTGACTTACGTGTCTTGCGACTCTACGAAGTCAACCGCTAAGTCCAGTGGCCCAGGTCATTCCCAAGAGTTTCCCCGAAGTGGGCCTCGGAGTCGACTGGAAGATGGCATGAACGCCATAGATTAGGATAGAGTCACTAGAGCAGGCGGTACAGTTTTTTCGGGTTCATTGGAGAATATTTGAATCGCATATCGCTGATACGGCCAAGTTCCAAGAAAGAAGGTCACTGATCGACAGAAACGGTGTAGTGGGTGCCATCGGTTGAGAAATTAGCGCCTATCGTTCTACGTTTTTCGTCCTTACCCCTTTCAACCTAACATTCCCCAAGGCTTCACGATGGGCGATTCGACGATAAACCTACCCAACTCTTCTGATTTCTTCATGCTATTGCATACCTAAAGGACCCCTGCGTTATGATTGTCCCAGAAAGCCGAACAATGGACGACTCATCTCCAGTCATCGCTTTTGCCAACCAAATCCCCCAGGATGAGGCGCAAAGTCGACCACCTCCTCGTAGATCAATGGGGGATCATGGGCAAGACGAGGCCTTTCTGAGGCCGCGTGCTGTCGAGACCTATAAATCTTCGGGGTGCTGGAAAATCTCTACTTGTTTGCACACTCTTTTCCTCTCGAGCCGTCGTGAAGATGTTCAATCCGCTCAAGTTCAAGGCTTCTGGTAAGTACGTCTTAGTTTTGATGCGCCTTGTTGATTCAGCGTCTGTGTTCCCAGAATAGATATGTCGCGCGCTCACTGTCGCCCCCTTGGGGCACTTTCGTGCGGCGCGTAAACTCTGCACCATAGAATTGCGTCGACCGATGCCAGTACATCATCTCATACGATGCTCATAGTCCTTGGCTCATCATCGCCTCGGTCGCGTACAAGCGGTTGGGCTGGCATCCATCTGCATCATCCTTCGTTTGATCTTGCATACGTGTACCAGTACACGGCCGCCTTGTCGACATGTCCTCTAAGCTAAACCGGACGCACGGTGCTGTTATTGTGGGCCCAATTGCGCTCCCAGCACGAGTTTCTCTGACATGCACTGGTTTCGTCCGAAGGGGACGCAGGGTGCGCACATGTCTTGTCATGAACCCATCTTTGCGAGGGCATTCTATATCAGGCAAATCTCGGTGACTCACCTCTTCAGCATCTGGCACCGCTACTGCTCCTTCGTAAATGGCGGTATCTACCTGGATTTCCGATTTCTGGGCCAATCAGTCGTTCTCGTCCCTTTATTTGATGTCTCATCGTAGGGAATCGAGGAGGTTGATCTATTAAAGAGGAAACGATACAAGATTGCGCGAGAGCTGGTCTATGGCTCGAGCCGAAGATGGAGAGAAAACCTGACAAACATGAATGATAAGATGATCACGGAACAACGATAGCAACAGTCCACACTATCCAGAGGCGAAGAAGCGGGATTTTTCCTGCTGATACTTGTCATAGGCATCGTGCCACTCCGGAGACGCAATCGGAAGCATGCCCTTTCCCATTTGCCTGGCGTACGCAAGGTAGTCGGATGCTAGAACCGTGAGCGAGGTTAATACAAATTGCCCTACTTTTCGTGGAGAAGGATTCTAATCGTACCCAGATCCAAAGCTTTCACCACCGTGTCGCCACCACTGTCGCGAAACATTCCTACAAGCATCTTGGTCAAGGCCTGCTCCTCGGCGTTGCGTGCCTTATCCATTGCCTTCTTCCTGGCCTTCCGCTCCCCTTGTTCATCCGACGGACCATTAGTCTCGTTGGATGAAGATGCCGAAGGGGTCGTTGCGTCTACTACTGTAGGGACCGATAAATGGAAACCTTGCACATTGCACCATTCATTGACGACCTGTATGTTGGGAGGTATGACCGTGTTGGCCATCAGGTATCTGATGACTTTGATTGCTGATTTATGCATGGTCAAGTCAGCAGGTGGTGCAAGGTGATTCCTCGTTGCGTACCTGTCCTGAGGGCATCGTTGGACGTCCTGCACCTGGGAAAGAGAACTTTGAATTGTCTCTTTGTTGTCTCCCGTGCTTTGTTGCGTTCGCGATCGGCGGTTCGCTTCTTAATCCTCCTGGGATCACGAGGTGGATTACCTGTGCACGGCGTTGGCGAAGGGAGGGCTGCGTTCTGCGAAGGGCACGGAGTCTTGGAATCCCAATTTTCAGACCGCCTGGAACACGGTTGACGTCGATACGCCGGACTCACTGGATATGTGATGCTATCGTTGTTCCATCGCGACTCTGAAATTGGGCTTGCTTTGCTCTGACTGCCTGCGTTGGCAAGGACATCCTTCTGAAGCGCCGAGTGTGTCAACCAAGGCATACCAGCCAGTTGCGCTGAGCCTGGAGTTTCGGTGTATTCGTATTCCTCGAGCCTGGAATGATCACCAGCGTAGGGGATCTGAACGGCGGGTTAGCGTCATCACATAGTGTGTAGGCAATGGTTTACATCCAAGCGTTGGTCAGATCGCCCTACGTCGCGCCCCCTCTYCGACGTCCCTCTGCTCATCGCCTGCCGCTCCATATGCCGGGCCACTTTGGAACGTCGTCGTTCGCCATTGAATATCTGGACGATTTTCTGTGACTGAGAGCCTGCTGGAAACTTCCACATATTGAACAACCGTGGGGTAGGTGTCCTGTACACCAATATCTGGATGAAAAAGTGGGGTGATGAAGATCGGAGACCCAGGTCCAATTCCATCGGGGTTGGTCGCGTTCTCGTTGTGGGCGTCGGAAAATGGGACGAGAATGAAGCGAATCGCGGGACCGCTAGGCTCAGAGCCAGTGATATCATCCGATGGGCTGTTATCCATCGAAGAAGTCACAGAAGCTGGCTGGTTATAGGCTTCGTGAACGTTAAAGCCTCCTTGAGCTTCTTGAGCTTGTGATACATGTCGTGCTTGGATATTTGCGTCGGTCCTGAGCTCCGCGAAAGTGTCGAAGTTGTCGAAGGAGAAGTGGCCCAGCCCGCCTCGGTGAAGGCTAGAGTTGGGGACGCTGTCGTATACATTTTGGCGTATTTGTGTGGCGGAGTCGTCCGTTGCCTCAAAGGCGGTGATGTCGTTGGACGAGGCCGGGTATGTCATTGTCGATGGATCCACGCTCAAGACGAAGACGAGCAAAATCGATGGCTGAACCGCTTGGAAACGTTTTGAAGGAGGGGGACTGGGGCAACCACGGCTGTTCCTAATTGCCCTCTCATTTTCCTACCCAGCTGCTCCGCGAGTCCGCTTTCCATCACAATTTGCAGACCTCTAACGTCAGTTGGCCGGGGTGTTGAGTACAAATTCAACAGCTCGAACAGTGGTTTGAGCAGGCAAACCAGCTCGTCCCACCCGAAGATTGCGACTCACCTCGGTCATAAGGGCACGGTTCAACGACGAGTAACATCTCATGTTCAGAAGAAATAGACATGCAACATTCACTGATTCTACGACCTCGCCCCTGTTTTATGACAGCAATCAAGGAAGCTCATTGAGCGACATAATTCAGAAAGTCCTCAAGCATGTTATATCCTCGTATGTGAAATCAATATGGACGTACAAGCAGCGATTGGCGAGTGCCCTCCCGGCCTGCGTCTCGAAATCATCCGGTACCAAGACTCGACGTCTTTCTGGAGGTCGCCGTGCTATATGCAAGTGCGCTGGACATCGTTCTTCCTACAACATTGTTTGCTTGTTGTCGCTTTTTACCATCGATCCGATTCGTCCCACCTGCACACAAACTGATGACCTTGTTCGAACCATGCGTAATTTTGCTGTGCGTATACTTGACGGCTGGAATCAATCCCTCATTCCCACATCTGGCCGCTGGCGATCCGCCAGGCTCGTTTTCCTACCCGTGACTTGTCAGGGCTAGCTTATTGCTCATTGGCCCAGAGAATTTTGGTACGCGTCAGACTTGCCGTTAATGGCCACATTGGTTCGAGTCTCTAGCTCGTTGAAGCGTGTGAAGGCCAGGTGCTCGTAGGAACTGAAGCTCGAAGCCACGAGCCCTGCATTCAACCCCACCCCTTCGCCGAACCTCAGTAACTCTGCAAGACCCCCGACGATGTTCGTTTACTCCCCCCGCAGAATCAACAATTCCACTCTGATGCCCAAACGTCCCCTGTACGATTTCGATTGCTTGTGCCGCTCGCGCTGGATCAATTTATCCTTCTCGCTGCCCTCCTATCGCCCTTGGCCGATCCTTATCCTTGGAAACCTCCCTCATGCACTCGCCAGTGTTTTCGCAATTATCCTTCTAATTCTCGCAGATGGACGTCATCAATACGCAGCATATAAAACAAATTCACCGACAAGGAAATTCTGGTGCAAAAGCGTGGGTGGCACCGCATCAGGACACAAGTCGAAGCCCACAGGCAACAGCCATTTAGCGGCGCTGGGGGTGCCGCGGAGCTAGGGGAAATGCGTACGAGGTGAGCTGTGTATATAACAAATCCATCGGTTGGGCACTTGCCCACAACTTACGGGGCTCAGAACGGCTTTGAACCCATAGTGGTACAGCATCTATCATGGTGTCTGGCGATTCACTGAAGTCAAATCAAACAACGCCTGTCGTAGCATGATAATTCAGACTCCGAGGCTACGTCCAAGTTCGCCGTGCCATGAGGCAGTGAAGCGCGACGAGACCGGTGCACAGGGGCTGTTGAAGTCTTCATTGCAGATCATGAGTTCGTCTCCGTTCGATCATGGGTGGAAATGTCAGCCCGGGTCGTTGACAATACCAGTGGGTGATGGGTCACCTTCAAGATTCACAAGCCGCGACCACCCCGACGACCACAAATGATGTCTTCTCCTTTTCTTCTTCTTCTCTTGCACCTTTTAGCTAAACTGCAGTTGATATCTACCACTTACTGGCCAAAGATATTCCACGTCGAAGTCAGGCAGCTGCACAGTGACTTCAGGTTGACTCTAAGTCGGTTAGCGCCAGTTAGCGCCAACTGTGCATTTCTTTGAATCTTTCCTCCAACGGACATCAACGACTCCCTCTCGGACATTGATTGTAAGAACGACGTTCTGATGATGCGAAAGGCCGACCAATTTATAAACAGGAAATACACCAGAACAGGCTGTCTGACCTGAGTTCATCATCGAGGCATATAAACTCCTGATACGGTTCAATGGAAGATATGTAGTCGTTTGTGCGCTGTCTCTACTCGGTGGCCATGAGGATGCTCAAACCTGACCTAGCATAGGTGCACTGACGGCTTTCCCGACATTTCATATCAAGCAAAGTGGATCCACGGCCTCCCACGCAACGGCACGATCACACTGAAGCGTGTGCGCAGACCCTTGGCGCTTCCACGAACGTCCGGGAAATGAATCTTTGCAAGGACGCCCGTGTCAGACTAATCTTGGTTGCACACATCTCCTGAATGTAGCACACCCGGCCGTACTGGCTACAGCTCTGTGACCGCAGCCCCTTCGTGGGCGACTTCAACTACCCGAATTTCCGATTCCTACACTAGTCGGTCTGTCGCTTGATGTGTGGCCCTAGTGAATCATGGTGAACTGCCTGTGCATGTGAACAGCCAGGAAGCCTCGTCAAGTGACGAGGGGTTCATCTGACCTTTTTCTTCGGCAGAAAAGGCCCGGGAATCAGAGTTTATTCTTCACCTTTCTTGAAGGCAAAGCGATTTGAGCTAGCACAAGTCAGTTAGTAATGTATGTACTTGCATCCTTGAGGTGCGACATTTGAAGAAGGCTTCCTGCTCTGGAAATACAAGTTGAGATAGGACTGGAGTTATTGACGGGCTGGGCTCATGCTATAGCTATTTACTGTCACGGGGTCCACGACGTTCGCTTTGTGGTTTCGCAGGTCATAATCATAGCTGAGGGAGGTGTGTTCATCAAGCGGAAGGTTCACATCGTTATACAAAAAAAAACAGTAAAATACATGCCAAATTAAAGACGATACTCATTATTGATTGTTTACGATTAATGGAATTCCTAGCGGAGAGTAACGAGTTCTATCACATTATCCGTTAGCCCGAACATATCATTGGGACGGAAGCAAGTGAACGAACCTTCAGCGGAAGTAGGATGGATAGCAACAGTATCATCCAAATCCTGCTTCGTCGCCTTCATCTTGACAGCAACACCAAACCCTTGCATCACCTCATCACTTCCCAATCCGAGGATGTGCACACCAACCACGCGCTCTTCCTCGCCGACACAGATGAGCTTGTACATAGACGGTTCCTTGTGCTCTTCGGGAACCATGGAGAAGTAAAGAGCACGGAAGTTGGATTTATCTGGGCAGCGGGTTCAGCAGAGGCGAGCGTAAAAGTGAGGGAGATCACTTACAGATCTTCACTTGGTCTTTACCATACTTCTCGACAGCTTCGGCCTCAGTGAGTCCAACAGTTCCAATGGTGGGATGTCTTGACGACGTCAGTCATGTCATTACCTCGAAGGGTGAGAAATATGCTCACGAGAAAACGACGGTGGGGATATCCTCATAAGAAAGCTTGTCATTCTTAAACTTCTCAGGTCCGAATAGTCTGTTTGCCAGCCTTCGTCCGGCAGCGATGGCGACGGGAGTCAACAACGCCTTGCCTTGAACATCGCCAACAGCGTAAATTCCAGGGACAGAAGAATTTTGGTATTCATCGACCACAACATCGCCTTTCTTGTCCAATTTGACACCGAGTTCCTCGAGGCCAAGGTTCTCCGTGTTGGCGTGTCGTCCAATGGCCCAGAGAAGTACATCAACTTCGAGCTTCTCGCCGGTATCAGTGTGGACAGTAAGAGTCTGCCCTTTGGCACCCTCGACCTTAGTAACGTTGGTTTTCTTGTGGATATTGATACCGGTATGCTCCATCCATGGGGTGATGGAATCTTGGATAGATTGATCGAACGTTCGCAAGACTTTCTCGTGTCGGATGAGGAGATGCGTCTCAGTACCCAACGAATTGAAGACTCCTGCGAGTTCGACAGCGATGTAACCAGCTCCGACAACTGCGACGCGTTTTGGCTGCTCTTCGAGATCAAAGAAGCCGTCGCTGTTGATACCTAGAGAAGCCCCAGGAATTTTGTCGTCACTAGGAATAGTTGGGCGACCACCAGTAGCCACAAGGATTTTGTCGGTATTAAGGGTGTATTTCGTACCGTCTGGGCGAGTAACTTCAACTTGGGTAGGAGAGAGGAGCTTTCCATGACCGTGGTGCTCCTCGACGCCCTCCTTGGTAAGGTTGTTGGAATATATGCCGTTCAATCTGCGGATATATGCGTCTCGTTGGGGTTTGAACGAAGCCCAGTCGAATTTGGGGTTCTCGACGTTGAATTTGTATCCAGGAGCATGGAACTTGAGCTTGTCCATGAGGTCGGCGGCGTGCCACATTACCTACACAGAGTTCAAGTTCCAGCCGAAGTGTACGAGTTGCAAAACTCACTTTCTTGGGTACACATCCTAGACATATGCGTGTCATTCACTGCAGAAATCTCGACAGTATTGATACTACATACCAACATTGACGCAGGTACCGCCCAGGTTGGGCGAGACCTCAATCACTGCGACCTTGGCTCCGTATGAAGCCGCCCGCCTCTGTCCGATGGAATTAAGTCGGACGTTAGCAATCGCGCCCAACCAGCACTGCAGAGTGTGCATACCGATCCAGCTACGCCTCCGCTACCACCTCCGATGACTACGTAGTCATACTTTTCGTGTCCGGGCTTGGTGACTGGGGCCATGGCAGACGAAGATGCAGAGAAAGCTCGCGATATCTGGAGACCCGAGTCAGAACCATATATACGCACATTTCCGAGATACAAGTCCTCGAAACGCCAAGAAGAGATCAAGATGGTTGATAGTGAAAGAGAGAGATAGCAGAACGGGCATCGCAAGGCATACCTGCGAAAGTCTAAGGCTTGGCGAGGAGGTGGATGCAGCTATCCTGTTCGCGGTGCGGGTGAAGACGGTGATGGAGGCCAGTTCTAAAGAGCAATTGGGGACATGTGAGGCTCCACATTTATAGCAGTTGGCAAACCCTGGAGCCTGCTTACTTGCAAACGCTCGCGCGATCGAACTCATGGATGGGCTGGGCCGAGATCTGTAAGCACCGCGTCTCGGTCACATGGCCATGCTTATATTCCAGGGGTAAAGTCAGCCTCCTGAGTCAGGATTTCTTGGTGAGCCTTCATGGCCACGGTACTCTCTCTGAAAGACTGGCGATACAGTAAATTCCTGTTTGAAAGCAGGGGGGTGATGTTCCAAGAGTATACACAGCGAACTGAACGCCAATAGTCGATTCGTCAAACGCCCTGAGTGGATACAAGCACCCATTTGACCATCCTCGAGGATCTCGTATGCGAGTAAACTTTCATCATGGCAGCGATATCAATCTAGTATGTGTGGGCTTGGTGACAACTTGATGATACGATAAGGGTGGGTCCTCTGAGTCTGACGTATTACAGATGTTCTGCTTGATTGGATGTAGAGACTTGGTAGAGACCGGCGAGTTAATCGATGCGCGACACTCGCCAGACAGTGAGCTCGTAGGAGACACGACAAAGAATCAAGTAGAAGATAAAGTCCTCAACTCATGATCCATAGAAGGACTTAGCGGGCCGGGACCCACCCTCTCCACTCTAGCCGATATGTCACCAAGCCAGATCGAATGCACGCACCCTATGTAAATGTGGGAGAATCAGAGTTATCGATATGTCATATCACATATGTATATAAGAGAACCCACTCGAGATTGAATTCAGAGAAACCGGGTCACCCCAAAGCAAGAAACCATGGTCAAATTCTCGAAAGGAATGTGGTGCCTAGCACCAGATACCCATGCCGATTGGGCGACGGAAGTGGTCAAAGCTGAGGCCAAGAAAGATAGCATTCGTTGCGTAGCGGTGAGTTAAAAGTTTATGCGTACAATCTGATGGCCATATTGAACATATCTAGGCGAGTAGAAGAATCAATCATCGAGGAGATACTTTAAACAATCCAACAATCACCCTCGAATGTTCCTCTCCCGTGCCTGATGTTCTCCTTCTATCGGGGTATCATTGGAAGGCGCAGACCCACGCAAATGCGGGACCTGAATATGAACTATTCCCAGACATTGACATAGAAACTTTGGTGAGCCAACTCCAGATTATCTCATAAACGCATACGCACATTGATCTTGAGCTTTGCGCCCTATACCCAGACCGCCGACCGTCAAGATGACCTGAAAACATCAAAATCTGCGACGGAGCTCAAGCTCTCCACAAGCAGCATTTCCGCAACGATCAGCACAGATCCATCATCGTTCAACATCGATTTCAACGCGTCGGATCGGCTCCTCACGAGACTAGGATGGCGTTCTGTTGGTTACGTCAAAGTCAACTCGACTTTGGGCCATGCGAACGCCGCCATGGAGGATCCAGATCGTGGAGAACGGTGGTTCACATATCAATTCCAACTCTCCGTTGGGGAGAAGATATACGGATTAGGCGAAAGGTTTGGACCGTTTATTAAGAATGGGCAGGTCAATTTTTTTCATATCGTCTTTCGTGTGACGGGAGATCGTTGATGACTGACCTATCTATCTGAGCAGAGCGTAGATATGTGGAACGAAGATGGAGGAACATCTTCTGAACTCACTTACAAAAACATCCCTTTCTACCTCAGCTCCCGAGGATACGGGATTTTCATTCCCCACTCTGGGTTCGTTAGCTTTGAAGTGCAGAGCGAAAGTATGTTCCATCCATACGAAACCCTGACCATGCCTAGCAAGTCTCACATCAGTGATCTTTCTCTAAGGAACGACGCGCGTAAACATCTGCGTACCTTCCGAACGCCTTTCCGCCTATATTATCCACGGACCTTCTCCCTCCGATGTCATCTCGCGTTACACCCTTCTAACAGGCCGTCCGGCCCTACCACCGCCGTGGACGTTCGGCCTCTTCCTATCCACCTCGTTCACCACTTCCTACGATGAAGCAACGGTGAATAGCTTCCTAGACGGCATGGAAGAACGGGACATCCCAGTTGGTGTATTCCACTTCGATTGTTTTTGGATGAAAGGGTTCCATTGGTGCGACTTTGAATTCGACGATGAGTTCTTCCCTGATGCTGGGAGTCAGCTAAAGCGGATGAAAGAGAAGGGATACAAAGTAAGCGACTGTTAAACTGCGAGAAGCGTCACCAGCAATGATGGATTTACCCGCCCGCAATCAGATCTGCGTGTGGATCAATCCGTATATTGCACAAGAGAGCAAGCTCTTCGAAGAAGGTGCGAAGAATGGTTACTTCATCAAAAAGAAGGATGGTAGCGTTTGGCAATGGGATTGGTGGGTGAGTGCCATGCTCTTTCGTCTTGATTACAAGCCGAGATGGCCATATTGATGCTCTGCACCAGCAAGCGGGCATGGCCTTCGTCGATTTTACGAACCCGAAAGCATGCGAGTGGTACGAAGGGAAGCTCAAAGAGCTAATCGACCTTGGTGTCGACTGTTTCAAGGTCGGCAAATCGTGAACCATAGCCCGAGGTCATGGGTTTTCATATACCTTCCCCTTCTTCCCTAGACTGATTTCGGCGAACGCATCCCCACCGGAAACGTGGTGTATCACGACATCTCTGTCAACGTCGAAAAGATGCACAACTATTATGCCTTCCTGTATAACAAGGTTACCTTCGGGGTTCTCGAGAAGAATTTAGGGAGGAACAAAGCCATCGTGTTTGCACGATCAGCTACAGCGGGTGGTCAGAGATTCCCGATCCACTGGGGAGGTGATCCAATGAGTACCTTTGAAGCTATGGCAGAAACTCTAAGGGGTGGACTGAGTCTTGGGGTGTGCGGCTTCGGTTATTGGGCCCACGATATTGGTAGGTTTCCGTCATTCCCTGAAAAGGACTCGTTAATTGAAAATTTTGCACAACGAGCATAGGTGGCTTCGAAGGAAAACCTGATCCCGCGTTGTATAAACGTTGGTTTGCATTTGGAGCATTGTCTAGCCATTCGCGTCTGCACGGAAGTGGCAGCTACAGAGTAGGTTCCTTCGACTCCATAGCTTCTCATGACATCTCGTTCATCAACATCATGTGAAGGTCCCATGGCTCATAGATCCTTCGGGGGAAGCAGATCGCGTCCTATCAAAGTTCATCAACCTCAAACTATCCCTCATGCCCTACATATACGCCACGGCAATATCTACTCACCAAACTGGTGTCCCCATGATGCGACCCATGTTCATCGAATTCCCAGAGGACCCAACCTGTTGGTACTTGGATACCCAATACATGCTCGGCAACAATCTTCTCGTCGCCCCGGTCCTTAGTGAAGATGGGATGGTTCAGTACTACGTACCTAAAGGACGATGGTATGGCTTACTTGACGGCAAGATCAGAGAAGGCCCGGGGTACATTGAAGAGAAGCATGACTTCATGAGCCTTCCGCTGCTCGTCAGGCCGGGCACGGCGGTGGTGATAGGGAAACATGAAATTGTGGGGAAGAAGAAATTGTCGACGTACGACTATTCAAGGGATGTCACGGTTTTAGTCAACCCTGCGGGCGAAGATAAAATGGACTACGAGATCCTCATCCCGGACTCGGAGCATCCAGGCGAAGTGGCAGGCACTCTAACAGTCAAGGGAGAAAAGGGAGCCTTTGATGTCAGTGGAACGATACCAGGGCCATGGACGGTGAAGATTGTGTAGAGCATGATGAGCATTATTGGGCGAAATCCGTCACATGGCGGGTATATAGTAACACATTGAAACTACTGTAAAAGTCCATAGTCACTGCGCTGAATCAAAACAAGAAAAACACGGCAACTCAGGCTTTGCGAAACGTCCAGTGACGACTATCGGACTACCAGCCTTCCTCCCCAGCACGTCTTCCTCTGAAGTTACACTCGACTAGTAAGGGGACCACAGCATCTTCTGGCTGCGAGTAAAAGTCCATCAATGCCCATCCCCGAAGACGAGGTTCCGTTAGGCTATCGTCATCTGCTGCACCCTTGGCTTCTGCGGAACCCGCATTCTGTGCGTCGCCTAGTTGTTCTAACAACCACCGGCCAACCCGACTGTTCACCCCCTCGACGCCAAACCCAATCTTCGGCCATCCGAAGCCACAAGCAACGACGGGTGGAAAGGCGAGTGGGAAAGACGCAGCAGAAAAGTACGTGATATTCAGAACTGGCATAGGTGGGTTGTTTGTTGACGGTAGCAAAATCTGTGTGGATAACTCGACTTTCTCGGGTATTGCAAGGAATGAAGATATGTTATACCTGAGTAAGTCGGCTTAAGTCTGAGCAGAGATGTAAGAGATACCAGGGTGCGCTCACCAGTCATGCATACGAACAAGCGTGTCTTTGCAGTTCCAAGTAAAGCCAGACTTCTCACTGTCTGGCCAAGTAGTTGGGTGTATACCGAGGCCTTCCAATCCACCCTCCCATCCATCTCCGTTGCCACCAAAGCGACTGAGCAAAACGACCTTTCCTCTGACCTCTCCCAATTTTGGGATCCTGTTCGCGAAGAACCACATGTCCTTGCCTCCCGGACCGTTAAAAATTTCCTCATGCACCAATTTTGAGAAATCCGGCGGGGGAGTACGTGCAAAATCCTCTTGCTTGATAGACATCACAATGGTTTCTCTGGGTGATGTTTGGAAAAATGAGTGAATGCCTTCAAGGATTTCTTGAAACGGTGTCTTTTGAGGATAAACACCATGATACGAAATGAGACGGCCGTCAATAATAGCTAATCTGACGTCGAGAACTCGGATGCCTGATTGTAACTGGACGGGAAGGGTGGTCGAGCGCGACTGGCATTGTGAGATAGGCCAACCATAGAACGCCATTCTTTGTAGAAACATATCAAGATATGCGTAGCATAGGGCGCGTCTCATACTTACGAATCGTGTGTCCCTAAATGTTTGCGTTGAATTGTTACTTCTACATGCTGCGCCTGCCCTTGACTAACCTGGTAGCATGAGTGACGACAGCCGGCATTCGTCAGGCATCTCGGCCAGATATTGAGCTAGATCGCGACGCGGCAAGACTAGCAGTCGCCGAAGATGTTTGTTATTGGCAACCTGTAAGTTAGGTATTAGTAGAATTTCCTACTTAATTATACGATAAAAGGCTTACCTTAGAGCAATATACGCGCCATGGACAGTTCGACGGCAATGAAAGCGGCTGCCAGGACGCACTGGTAGCCATGCTTACATGAATGAAGACTGTATCTGGATTCACAGCCCAAGCAGCTTGGGGTACGTCCTCAGAGCCTTCGAATACGCGCAGCATCAGCTTGTGGCTACCCAGCAGAGGCGTGTCTATTCGCCGTTGAGTAGAAGCGGGTACGACGAGAGGCTTCTCGCTGACATGCTTGTCATGAACACAGGCGATAGTCTGGGTAGTCAAGTTACAAAGTTGAAAGTGCATCGCTGGGGGCAGAGGATGAGGGAAGGAGCAAAGTCGTGAAGTGATGCTGACCGCGAACTATGCCCTGAGCAGCCCTGAAATGGCTGGCGGCTAGTGAGCGCTTCTAACATTCGGCGATTTCTTTTCCTCCTTCTCTACACGACCACAATGTTGTCTGCAAGTTCTTCAAAACTCGGTCCAATCCTCACCAAAACCCCAGTCCAACAGCGCTGGGTTTCTACCTCGCCCTATGGCAGAACCCACGTATGGAAACGTCGCGCACCCATCCTACCCAACCCGGTCGTACCCAAATTCCCACAAAAAGTCATCCGTTCCGATGGGTCTTCATACACGCACTGGACGACCTCACCGCGCTCCCTTCTCAGATTGACGCGTGATACAACCAACAATCCACTTTGGAACTCGGGTGTATGGATGGATGAACACAACGTCGAAGAAGAAGCGGCGACCACCGGTAGACTGGGCAGGTTCAACCGGAGGTTCGACGGTATTGGTGGGTCTGGAGAGGAGGTCGATTGGATGGAAGGATTTGAGGGACAAGAGAACTCGAGCAAAAAGCAGTCATAAGGCACTGTAAGTGGATAGTGCTGTCATGCGCGTCGCGAAACACTCAATTCAACCTCACACCAGCGCATCCTGCTTTTCAGGCGTATATCCGCGGAAAGATATATAATCATCACCTACCTAATTCATTCTATTGTTGTCGTCCGTTGCGAAAGTTTGCCCCAGACACGCACGCGCCGTTCAACTTCGGGCCAGACGAGAGTAATGGCATCAATTAAGTGTATGATTGCAAACAAATAACAACGAAAGTAATGGATAACGCCGTGTAGTATGGTATGTAAGTATACAAAAGAATGCTTGCGGATGAGAGGATGGGAAATGCTTTGTTGCATGCAGAAAATCCATGGAGAATAGAAGGCGATCAAGATGAGGTCTCATGATGTAGAAGATTCTTTCTTCCATGCCACGAATTCATCAATCAGCGTCGGCCATGCCTAAAACGATGGAATGGTCAGTTATGGGGGAGGATGCCCGAGGGGGATCACGCGACTTACGCCGTCAGCATCATAGCCCGTCAAGTCCGGCTGCACAGTTCTGCAGAAGTCGAGAGTCTACATGTGTGGTAAGTCCTGGGGCTCACAGGGAGGAGAGGAAACAGCTAACCATGCTCCAGAGATCCTTGTTGACAGCTTTGTAACTGCCCTTATCCTGGAAGGGGATTAGTCGGCTGACAGTGATTCCAGAGCAGCATATGACGTACGTTGATGTACTGGACAATTTCCTCGATGATAGGATATTGCGGCGAAAGGAGAACAGTCCAAAAAGCTGTAGCAACCTGGACGAAGCAGCACGGTCAGAGCAGCCGGAGAGCAAGTATAAGGGATGACGTGCCTCCATTTCAATGTTACGGGATTGGCTGGTGAACGAGAAACTGTCAGGACTTCCAGCGAAGATGGGAACAGTTGCGAGCGAGCTCACGGAGTTTTTGCGAACGAGAAGCAAAATGAGTAGAGGCTTTGGAAAGCTGTCTTGGTATCCGAAGCATACTGCCAATATGACGATCGGTCGTATGGTTCATGGGATGCCTTGGACGCGGCAGGTCGCTTCAGCGGGGGTTGACCTTGTATCAACAGGTTGTCCAGGTCAGACACAACGATGACCAGTTTATCTAGCGAGGCGACTCTGCACTCAAATGTGAGCGACAGTCAATGTCTCGAAAATCGCGAAACACGCACTTTAGTTTCTCAGTGCCCTTGGTCCACTCCTCTTTAGTTATCTTGCCCATCTCTGAAGTATTCATTTGCCACGCCATTAGCAGCGTTTTAACTCCTTCCATCGGTATACCAGCGTCTTCACAAAGTTTTGAAAAGCCTTCTGGTCCGATGACGTCGGGATCATCCTGGTCCGCGTAATGCTTGAACGTAGCTAAGGCTTTCGCAGAGGTGTAGGGTTCGTGCTTTTGGGCGGAGGCAGTAGGAGGTGCAGTCGACTTGTAGCACAATACCTCTATCAAGAAAGAGACGGGGTAGATGGAGAGTACTACACACCTTCACGGCATCAGGCTGCGTCCCATTCGTCGATTTTGCGGTATCCTCACTGTGAACATCATTGAGACGCTTAGAACTGCAGCACAGGAGAGAGGAGAAAAACATGAAGGTAAAACCTCCAGCTAGCAACCACAACCAAGCCACTTTAGTAGGTAGCGAGAAACAAGGGTACAACACAGGTTTCTGTCAGACACTCACGGTTGCAAGCGCTGAGCTTGAGGCGGGACTGCACAACCCTGCTATTTTCGGTACGAAATCAGGTCCCACGCATTAGCCACGTGGGATTTATGAAGAAGTGGAACGCGTCCAGTTCGTGAGCTGTGCTCCACATCAAAAATACAAAAGCTCGCGGCAGTGAAAGAAGCAGCAGAAAGTGAATGATTGAAGGGGGAAACCGATGCCGCATGCGTGGTGATGAAAGAAAGGTTGATAGGCTCACCTCACGTCATCTTTTCTAGCTTTTCCCTTCGCAGCACTCTTCGACTTTGATGAACTGGCGGCTTTTGCTTTCGTAGTTTTGGTTTTCTTTACGGGCGGAGTGGGCTATATCCCGATGAGTGAGAAATTTAAGGTGATGGCTACCAACGAGGATGCTCACCTCCGGATCGGGGCTCGCAGCACTAAAGGGTTGTAGAGGTCAATGATGGGTGTTGCAGGTAAACAATTCCTAATACATACCCATTCTTCGCGTCTGCAACAGAAGGCGCAGTGGCGCCTACAGGAGATCGTAAGGACAACAAACGGGCAAGACCAAGTGATTGTGATAACTCACTGGTGGCGGTAGTCTTCCGCGCAGAGCTGCGTGTCGCTCGCGTCGACGTCGTCGTGGCTGCCGCAGCCTTGGTGTCCTCAGCACGCTTTCTCTGTAAGGCCGACGATGAGCATGGCAAATGAATCATGCATCAAGCTACGCACTTTCGGTGGCATGTTGGCGAACTAGGAGATTTGCAGCAGCGAGCCTTGTGCGATGAGGTGAACGGTGATGTCGAAGTACCGCGACCGAAAAACGAGAGGCTCAACGGAGTCAGGGCTAAAGTTAAACGGGCTCAGACCGTCGCGCGCTGGTCCAGGGTTCGTGACAGTAGGTAACGTGACCCGTTATTCGCCCATTTCTGTGACTCGAACCCCTAAACTGACTTGTAATTTTCCAATCACTGCTGCCCCACAGCAGCCATGCCCGCAGAAATCTACAACCCCAACCCGGTCATTTTTGCACCGTCACAATCCAAAAGCCGCAGCTCTAAATTGAAGAAGAAAAAGGAGCCATCGTTCTGGGACGATTCCGAGGAAGAAGATGACGATGACGACCCAAACGTCGTCGAACCCATTGACAACGAAGAAATATTCGGTCGGTTGCCCTTCTTCGGATCCACATCATTTCTTATACTTCCGCCAGACTTGATACGCAATATATCTGATCCAGAGCATCCAAATTCACTGGAAGAGCTCCGCGTCGTCTCTGCACCACAGATCACCGTCTCAGAGAACCGCGTGATAGTAGAGTTCACTCCTACCGTGCCTCACTGCGGCATGTCGACTCTGATCGGTGAGCGGAGGTACCTTGCTTGCCCTGTGCCTTCTCTCACCTCTGACCTATCTATATATCCGTATAGGTTTGACGATCCGGGTCAGACTCATGAATAGCCTTCCAGCCCGATTCAAAGTCGATATCTTTGTGAAACCCGGATCGCACCAGAGCGAGCATGCAGTGAACAAGCAGCTGAATGATAAAGAGCGTGTGGCTGCGGCTCTCGAGAATCCGGCTCTCTTGGACACCGTTGAGAAGTGTTTGGTGGAGGCTGAGCGGTATGGAGCTCCAGAGTAGAACGAAGACCTCTCAATCAGGCGTGAATCGCCAAGTTGTATCACTAGCTTTGCCCTTGTAGCCTTTATCTAGTCATTATCGGTCTCTTGCAAAAGCAAGCACTGTGGGTGTAATACTAAATAGCAACCGACTCTGGCGGACTTCGAGCTTGTCCATCCAAGTTACTACTTTCAGAAACTCGCCTGTTGAGATCCACCCTCGGTCGTGATGCGGAAATACGAGCCGATTCAGGTTTGAAATCATATTCGCATGATCTAGAAATTACGTAGAGTAACGCATGAGGTATAACTACATATGTGGAATATATAATGAAGGTATTGGCTACAACAGTGTAGATGTGGGTAAATGATACAATTGATTGGGGTGCAGTTGGAGGTGAAAGGGAATTGCAGAAATGGGAATGAGAAAGATGACGTCTAAAGAAGGAATCCATGTGTGAGACGGAGCGACAAAACAAGAAAACAAGGTGCAGGCGGCGGGCGGAAGGGGACACGTGAAAGCCATGTGGGAAAGGGACCGAAAAGGGAACAATGTTTGTTCATCCGTCGAGCAGGAAATCCCAATCTATCGCCGTCTCTGGCGATTTCTTGCAGCCGAAGAGTCGTCTCAGCGTCTCCTTGCGTGCATTCTCTGGTGCTCGTGTTTGCACGTCCCACATTCTGAACGCGATGGTACCACGTGTGACAACGACGACCTCGTCCTGGTCGTCTGCTGCGTCGCTATAGGAACCCTCGTTGAGGCGGACATTCTTCATTATCCGATTGACAAAGCCGGCGGAATAAGTCGCGCGGCCAGAGTGTGTGATACGACCTCGGAAGTCGGAGGGTAGCCAGACGGTCACGTCTGAATTCTCTGATTCGATGTCGAGG